>PVKN010005229.1:0-31355 GCA_004027915.1 Capromys pilorides | reverse complement strand
CCTGCCTTTTGCTTTCTGTTGGTGTGCTGATCTGGCTTTTTGTCCTTCTCTTTCTTGTCTGTGTTGGTCTGGGATTGTCAGAAACCTCCTGTCCGTTGAGAAGTTGACAGCTCGTGAATTGCTTTCAGCGCCCCGTGTTCTGTTGGGCTCCACTATTGATCTGTTCTTATCTTATGGTTGTGTTTTCCTCTTTGCTCTGTCTCTTCCTATCCTCATTAATAGTCTCTTATGCTGATGGGTCTTGACAGGAAGCAGGCCCAAAGGCAGTGAGCTGCCTGGCAGGGGAAGGGGCGAGGAGTGCTTCGAGGCTGGCCTCCTCTCCAGGGCCAGGAAACAGCCGGCATGCCAGTGAAGAGGAAGGAGGCCAGTCCCTCTGCTCAGGTCCCTGGAAAATGTTATTACCTGGTGTGGGAAGGAAAGGCAAAAGGCAACAAACCTTCAGGAGAAATTAGCAATTCCTAGAGGCCTGACACAACAGCAGGTTTCTATGGAGAACTGAACTGGAATGAGAAGGCTAACACAGGTCCACACTGGCCAGGTGGCAGTGGCACCATCCAGAAGGCGGTGCTCATATGGTTGCCCACCTCTCCTGCTTGCTTAGGCTACCATACCCATAGATGAATAGGAGCAGAGGAAAAAGCAAGCAACCACATGCTGTGCCGCGGCCTCCTTTCCACTTCCCCTGCGATGGTCTGGTCCCAGCCACACTGTCTTCTGCTGGAAGCCCAGCCAACAAGTCCCTTGCTGGCCCCCAGCACCCCAGGCCAGGCTTTGGTACACACAGCTGCTCCAAGGATCTTCTTCACCACCCCCAGAGTTAAGCAAGGGTGAATCACCTTGGTACAGCTTTTCAGTGGCTCCTCATTACCACCATGAACCCAGACACCTTGGCCAAGATCCAAGGTCTTTCTCCTCTCTCTCTAGAGCCAAAGCACCTCACCCACTCCTCCTCCTATCCTCCCAACACCAAGTTTGAAACAAACCCTTAGAACCACTGAGATCCCTGCTAGGAACACTCTCTCTGCCAGCCCCCGCCCCTATTACCATGGGGTCCATCTGCACATATCTGAAGACTAAGCTAACCTGTTCTATCTTTAGAGAACCTGGCCTGACTATTTCTCTCACCTGTTGCCAGGGGAGGATTGCCCATTCTCCTTTGCCCAATCATAGTGCCTGTGTTATCTCCTCTCTCTCTCGCTTACATAAGCTTCTCTCAGGCCTGCATCATATTTCTTGTTTAGCTGCACTGCCTGTTCCGATGCATAAAGGACGGTCGGTACTCAGAGTGTTGATATCAATCAAGCAATGATAAGAATTTGCTGAGTACCTATGATAAACTAAATCTGTGCTTGCCAGTGTAGGCAATAAACATAAAAGGTAAAAGGCATAGAAACACATTGAGAGAGGAGTCAAACAAATAGGAAAATACATTTACCTTTAAAGCATTTGCAAGCAGTGTGGAAGGCAGGGGAAATGCACATGAATCAGTGTATCCAGAGCAGATGGGAACTTCTGTCCTGTTTACCAGTCTCACAATTTGTGTCATATTTGTGAAATACATAAATTGTCAAGCACTCAAGTTTTCTACATGCTACTTTTTTATCTAAATAATATCTACATTAAATCTATTCTTTAGGAAATTCTACAGCATTGTCAAAATGCTACTTATCACATGCCATAAAAAGGAAGCCAATAAAAATGAAATAATAGTACTACTGTTAAATGATATTTAAATGCAGCCTGTTGCTGTTGCTGGTGGTATTAAAAGTGGAGATCAAAAGGTCCTGTGTGTTAAACAAATCACAAGCTGAACTGAGGCTTTGAGTTGAGGCTAGGGTGGAGGAGGGCAGCTCTCCATCTACTACGAAAGGCAGAGAGAAAACTAGGACAGATCTTTCTCCCTGGGTGTTCAAGGTCATTTAGTGCCTTAATTCTGTATGTTTCATGGGTTATCGGCGACTTCTTCCCACACCGGGAAATCCTGTGCCAACCTGTGAGCTACCATTCAAAAGTCCACAGACACTCAGAGGAGAAGCAGCAAATTCTTGGTAAAGGCACTGAGCGACGAGCCAGAGGCGCAGCGGAGGGAAGGCAGGAGTCCAGACACATACAGACTGTGGGCGGGTGGGAAACAAACCCCGGACCCAGGCAAGCCGGGAGGAAATTGAGATCAGACGTGCGGAGTGAAGCCCCATGAGAGCACTTAAAAATCAGAAAGAGAGCTCTTAACGGTGTAACAGAGAGCCAGCGAGGGCCTTTGAGTAGAGGAGAGACCGAGGGATGGGTGACTGGCAGCAGAACTCAGGTGAGAGGTGAGGCTGGCACCCAGGGGTGATGTCCTAATTTGAGTTCTTTAGAAAAATATTTTGAGGCAAGGATTCTTGTTCAATATTTAATGGGGAGAGCCCTTGTTCAAGTGAGTTATTGCTGGGTGGGGGTTCTGTGAGGAGAACAGGGCAGGGTAGAACCAGAAAAAGCTATTAAAAATGAGCCTTGGACAGAGACTTACTTCACTCTCATCCCAGAGAGGTCGTGGAGCATGAGCTGCTCCTCAGTCCCTGCTGGAGCAAGGCCAGCTTCTCAACCCCCACAGGCACTGACCAAGGTCTACCCCAAGGCCTGGAGGAAGGAAAAGGATTGAGTGGCGGTTTCTCCTCCACCTGTGTGATTCTCTGATTCTAAATTGTAACATATCAGAGTAGACGTCAGACGTCACAGCAAAGCAACAGGATCCCACTTCCGCAGGTAGAGAGAAATCAGGAGGACTGGGAGAGCACTATGATTCAGAGTTTGGGCTAGTAGGTCTAAAATCAGAGCTTTGCAGAGGAAGGTGCAAGAAAACATAGAAAAATATCACCACGGAGGGAGAGGGGAGGGGGCTGGGCTACACCCACCCAAATCCCAAACTTGCAAGACTTTGCACGTTAAAAGAATCAATCAGCCCAAAGCCTGGGATGCTCAGAGGCCAAAGAGAGGGCATGAGAGAGCAGGATCACTGGCTAGCGGACCAGTGAAGAGGCAACAGTGTAAGACGCGGCAGGTGAGTTTAGATCAAAAGGAGCTGGAGTCAGGAGACAGAGAAGAATACAGAGGCTCCTCAGCCTGTGGTAGGGGTTACAACCTGAGAGACCCATCCTCAGTGGAAAATCCTTTGAAGCTGAAGGTATATGTAATACCTGCACCCTGCAGAGCCTCTGGTTGAGCAGCGTGCTTGTCACGCGCAGTAGAGTAGGGGTTGTCCACCGTCACAGTCACTCAACGGCTGGCAGCTGCGCTCACTTCTCTGCTCAGCCTTGGGAGAAAGCATCACGCAGCAAATCACTACCGAGAGGAACGTCGAAACGCAAAGCACTGAGTGCAGTTTCCGGTAAATGTGAGCGGCGTTTCCCACCATTGTGGAGCCAGAAAATTGTAAGCTGAAACGCCATAAACCCAGGACTAGCCATATTCTCTGACCTGGCTCTGAGAGCCCCAGGAAGCCTGGAGGCAGACACGAGGGCCAGTGTAATGAAAGACTGGAACCTCCTTCACAGACTCCTAGAAGACAATGAGATGTCCAAAGAGCTAGGGCGCTCTGGACGCTCTGGTGTCTCTATGTCTTGCTTTCTCCCACTGGGACCAGAGACTCAGACCCACACATCAATGGTTTTCTATCTGTCCCATGACTGGGCATAGAAGGTTCAGGGCTTGTCATTTACTAGGTCACCACTGCAGATGAGGACCTGAGCTGTCTGTGGTAGCATCATCCATGAGTGTGGATGCCTCTTGGCAGCATGAAGTGTGGAGCCTGTCACAGGCTGTCTAAAAAGTACCAGAGAAGGGGTGGGGACAAAAGAAACCCTCTTCCCTCAGCATCCGTTTCAAGGATGCAGCCAGTCTCCCTGGCGTCTCCCAAGCTGGCCAGGCTCAGCACAGCCTCTGCTCCTCCCACAGGGCTGGACAACATCCACAGGATCACAGCCCAGGGCCGCTATGAGCTGCGTGTGGACATGCGGGATGGGCAAGAAGCTGCCTTCGCCCACTATGACAAGTTCTCTGTGGAGGACAGCAGAAGCCTGTACAAACTCCGCATAGGAAGCTACAACGGCACCGCAGGTACCTGGGCCCTGAGCACATCGGAGGGCAGTGGCCTGCAGCAGGTCAGGGGCCCTAGGTGTCAGGCATGGTGGCAGCAGGAGCCGCAGTATCCATAGCGAGCCACCTACGCCACTGTAAGCCACTTTCTCTGGACTTTAAATTTCCTTATCTGGAAAACTGTGATAATGACGTCTGTCTCACTTCAGAGAATAGAAAATAAAAGCACTAAATACCATTAAGGGGCCTTTAAACTTAAAAACAAAAAAAAAAAAGTATGAGAGAGAACAAAGGGTCATTTTTCTTATCTACATTAATGGATATATTCTCTCATCCAGAAAGAGCAGAACCATCTCTCACTTGGGGAGAAACATACCTGCAATGGCACCTAGGAATCGATCTCTGTACTGGTGCAAATAACAGATGCCCAGTCCCTGCAATGCCCCTCCCCACCCCCACCATCAGCAGCCATGACAATGCCCCATGGAGGGGCCAAGCCATTGCCTAGGTGCCCCTTGTGTGCTTCTCACACCTCCCAGAGATCCCCACACACAATCAGGTCCTCAGTCTGGCATCTCCATGGGCAGCAAAGCCATCTCTATCAACTCCGTGGCATTTGGTTCCATCCACACACAATACCCAGCCCGCTCCTCAGACTCAGCTCACCTGTTCTTGCATTTTACTGTAACACTCTTCGTAAAGTCTAAGGGGCCAAATATTCTACTGTTCGGTACATGGACTTATAGGCCTTTTCATTAACTCCAATTTTAGGGCCCAAGACTAGTGTTTAAACTGAGCAACACTTTTATCCTCTTGGAATTAGAAGAGCATTCAATGTGCTGCCCAGCCAATGGCTGCCTCTGCCCAGCCACTGGTCTTCTCGGCCCAGCATTGTGACTCCAAAGACACTTTCCTTTGTTATTGTTCATACTGGAGACCACTGGCAATGCCAATCAGATGAGCCTAAGGAGCCCCAGCGAAAGGTCCAAGTTGTCACTTTCACGACCTTGCCCTTGCCAGCCAGGCACTTGAGCCACAGAGCTATCTCCCCAGCCCCTGAATTTGACACTTTTTAAGCATAAAATAGCTATTCAAATGGATGCATTAAGCAAGACATCAGACTAAATTTCAAAAATAACCAGAAGCTATTTACTCCCCAGGATTAGAACTGTGCCTGCAGAAAAGCCATTCTTATTTCTCCCGCGGGAAATGAAGCAAGCCCTCCCGCTTCCCTGCATTTTTCCCTTCCTCCTGCCTCTTTTTTTCACTGAAATTCAGTGTTTTAACTAACTGAGACCTGGCTCTGCTACCTCTGTCCTAGCCCCGTGTCCCCTGCAAATCCCTACAGTAGGCAAAACTTTGGAGCTGAATTTGACTCTTACATGTCAGAGGTAAATTCTCCCAAGATCATGGTTGGGCATTAAAAGTTCATTATGGGGGCTGGAGAGATACGTCAGTAGAATAAGCACTTGCCTGGCAAGCACAAGGCCCTGAGTTCAATCCTTGGTTCAGAAAAAAAAAAAAGAAGTTAATTATGATTTTTCTTCGTGTTGAATGTTCTGCTCATTGGGAGATGAAAATGCCAACCTGTTTAAGCCACATGCTTCTCTGAGGCAACTCTGTACAATGGTAGTTCTTTCTAGACCAACAGATTTCCAGGGAGGAATGGTCCTCCCTTCTCCATCTGGCATTTTTAATATCACCCAGTTCCCTGGCCCTTATTTTTATTTCTTGCTCAAGAAGCACTGGCCCCACTAGCATAACACTGTTCCAGGCCCCCCAATCCATGGTTACCTCCTTCTACTCCCCTTCCTCAGGACAAACCTCAAGTAAGACAGTACTTGAGTTAGAATTCAACATCCCAAATCAAGTTATCAATACAAGGTTGTTGAGTGAGTCCTAAAGGTTTATTGTGCCACTTCTGGGGTCTACTTAAAAGAAACATAAAACATGGCCTTTTAAGAACTAAACCAGTAGCTAAAAAAAATAATTAGGAAGTTACTACACAATAGATGCTACTCACTTTCTGTTAAGGGGAGCTCGAGAAGGGGGTCTGGCAGTTGAGGAAGCTGCCTCTGACAGAAACAAGTGGTGTGGACAGCATTCCCTGGATGAGAAGCTGCAGCATGAGTAGCTCCCCTGAAGGGAGGAGGCCATGGCAGGCTGGCTATCCCAGGCATAGGAAAAGCTCGGAAGGAATGAAAGAAATTGGTGGCAGAGAGGAAGCCTGAGAGAGCAGAGAAAGTCAGTCTTTGTGTGGTAGGCAAGGAGGGCCTTGTAAGTACTGAGGGCCACAATATAGGCAGCATTTGAGGAAGATCAGAGGGGAAGCCCTGAGGAAAGTGAAGTAAATCTGAGGTAACAGAGGGACTAGGTGTTGGCTGCTACACTGATCCTGACAGGAGAGAAGAGGAGCCTTGACACCTGTGGGGATTAAGAAAAAGAGGTGCACCTGAATGGGGTTCACCAAAGAGAAATAAGGACTTGGTTCATGTGCTGAATAGATGAGGCAGCCATGGGGAAGGAGGACTCGAAGGCAGCAGCAGGCAATATTTAAGTGGAAACTGGAGAGCTCATTCCAGCAGAGCACTGAGGACAAATTTGAGGTTGCAAAGGGAAAAGCAGGGAAGAGAAGGTGGGAATGTGGGAGGAGAGACAGCATAGTCAAGGAATTGGTGATTCAAGAAAGGGTTATTGTGGAGCAGGGTTAACCCAAGAATCTTTAAGCCAAAGGATGTAAGTATGACTTACAATAAGAGGAGGTGAAACCGTTTTTATTTAAAAAATGGGGAAAGGGTAAAAGATCATTTCTGTCTTTTTCAGGATGGGGAAAAAACGGAGAATGTGTTTTAGGAGGTGAAATTAGCCTTAGATAGATACAAGGTCTGAATCCTTGGAAACTGAAAGGAGATGAAGAGAATGGAACACATGCAGTGATGCATTGCCTTGGGGACCAGTTGCAGGCACAGATGTCCCTCTAAGAAGATGACTGACCAGCTGAGGGTTGAGTTGTGGTCCCTGAGTTAGAGGAGCAGAGTGGACACTGCAGTCAGAACTCCAAAACCAGCCAACCAGAACTCTGTCTTCTCTAGCATAAAATAACCTCCGACACATCTAAAGTCACTCTACTTTAATACACAGCATGAGCCCCTTTCACTGTATCCCTAGCCAAAACTCCTGCCTCATGTCACAGTGGTCCTTATCAAGGAGCAGTGGCCTAAGCCTTTGCCTTCAGCACTCCATTCAGGCAGCTTGCTGTGCAACACCAGCAGAAAGAGCACCAACCGATTTGCCTCTGAGAACAGAAATTTCTCCATAGTTCTCAGCAGTCTCCACAGCTTGAGAGCAGCTTTAGTATGTAGGTGATTTTTACCCTCATCACCAAAATATCCCCCCAACAGTCTCTTTCTACCAATCTTCACACTTCCCCAGAGTTTTTATTGCTTTAATATTTCCCCCAGATATCTAACAACAGTATCCATGGACTTGTTCCTTCCCCAGGATGCAGTCATTTCCAACCTGTTCTCCTTTACCACAGTTACAATTTCTTCTTTATCCCTGATATTCACAGGAGACTCCCTCAGCTATCACCTAGGAAGGAGGTGTAATTCAATACTGACAATGTTCCTTTTCACAGGCAGCACCAAGTTCTGAATGTGGGTTTCGGGGCTGGGGTCAGACCTGGGCAATAGGAAAGTCTGGCAAAACTTGAATGGCCCCAGTCATCATGGCTCAGCCCTATGACAAATGGAGCCCAGAGTGCTCTCTGTCTCCAGCCAAGCCTGGAGGAAAAAGACAGGGCATTGACTTGGGCAGAATGCTTAACAAAGTACTGGGCTGAGGATGCAGTCGGAGGGAGGGCACAGCCTCAGGTAATGAGGAGAGCGAGAGCGAGAGCGAGAGCGAGAGCGAGAGCGAGAGCGAGAGCGAGAGCGAGAGAGAGAGAGAGAGAGAGAGAGAGAGAGAGAGCTCACCCTCACCAACCATGGGCTTGGGAGCAGAGCAGGAGAGAAGGTGATGGTTCCATACATAGAATCCAGGCCAGGTTATCCAGGTTTCCTGGGTGTCAAATGTTCCAAAATCCTGGAAGGACAGATACATAGCACAGCCTCACATGAGTTCTCTTTCGCAGGAGACTCCCTCAGCTATCACCAGGGACGCCCTTTCTCCACAGAGGACAGAGACAATGATATTGCTGTCACTAACTGTGCCATGTCATACAAAGGCGCTTGGTGGTATAAAAACTGCCACCGGACCAACCTCAATGGGAAGTATGGGGAATCCAGGCACAGCCAGGTAGGTGACAATCTGCTGCACTGGGAGTGGCTCGGAGCTTAGCAGCCCTGGCCCCAGCTTGATTTTAGTGCCCATGTGAGTCCCACTTTCCTCTTTTAAAGGAAATATTTTGATTCTTGGAAAAGACTATTATTATAAAAGAGTAACAGACTCTGGGATAGGGTCAGCATATAGTAGAAGCCAGAGGAAGAGCCAGGACTTCTTGCCTTCCTCTGGGAAGGCACCAGAGCTCACTGAGGCTGGCCCTTGATGACCTGTAGACGTCCTTTCATTTCCTCAGGGGAGGAGCTTATCCATTCTAGAAAGAGCTTCAAAGGTTCCACTTCATCCTAAGGGCACCAGGCAGGGAAAGTTCAGAAATGCGGGAGCCAGACAGTTTTTGCACAGACTTCAAGTCCACAGGGGAGGCTGCATAACAGAGGCAGCTAGACTGAGTAAGCGTCCTGGTTCTGACACCAAAAGGCCTTAGGGGAAGTCCTTGGTCGTGGGCAAACCCAGCAGGTGAGGCATCCAGGTAGAGACCACCTGAGAGCCTTCTATCAGGAGTGGGCAAATGCTCCCCTCATAACCACTGGGAATCTGACATCCACCACCACTTACTGGTGCTCACACAATTCTAAAAGCCAAAATCATACAACTGGTGATTAGGAGTGACTCGCAGGGAGATCCAGGCCACACGACAGAGACTCTGCTCCTTTCTCTTTAATGGGAACTCAGCTGCAAAGCTCCTTGCTAACTGATGTAGTGAACCCCACATCTCCGCTTGTCTGTTCCCATCACTTCCCCTCCTTTTACATTGGGTGTCCAAGGCAGGCAGGGGTGAGCTGATGTGTTTGTCTGTCTCATGCCCAGGGGATCAACTGGTACCACTGGAAAGGCCACGAGTTTTCCATACCCTTTGTGGAAATGAAGATGCGACCCTACAACCACCGTGTCTCATCAGGAAGGAAACGGCGGGCCTTGCGGTTCTGAGCAGTGGGCAGTCACAAGCCAAACGATTTTTTCTGTCATTTGTTTGTATTTTATAATATGATCCAAGGGGGGAGGGTGAGAGCAATGTGCTCTGCCACACATTAAGGATATCGGAAGGGAGCAGGGCCGCAGCAGCAGTGGGCTGACTGCTGTCTGCTGGGGTTTCTGCTGCTTGGATCCTGGCCCCAACACCGCAGTCTCCTCCTCACCTGTCATCCCTAACATTTCCCTCCTTTCCCACCAAGGAGGAAAAATAGGACATTCGCTTAAGCGACCAATTCAAAGACAAGTCATGGAGTACGTTTGTTAGGGTGACAGGGGCACACCGCCTTTTTCCTACCCTCTGGAAACGCCTCTACCATGCGGGTGTCACTAATCTGGTCCTAGCCCTTGGTGGTCAGGTAGTCACACCAGCTCAGAGGAGAAGTCTTAGGAAAAGAGTCCAGCCAACAGCACCCCTGGCAGGAGTGAGATCGACCACAGCCTGACCTAGCAGCCCATACACTTTGCACTGGGCTGAAGTTCTCCTTGCTGACTTTCCTTCCAGAGCAGTGGCCTTTTTCTAGCCGAATGCAATCCTTCACCCAACTTCATTGTAGCTGAGAGCCTATACTGTTGCCAGCCAGGCACTGTTTTGAAAATCTAGGGTGTTCCCGGCTACTTGAAAATCTAGGGTGTTCCCTGCTACTACCCATCCCTGGGTGATGCAATGGCTGAGTCCTTGTGGGCCTGAAGCCACTACCCCTCCCTCAGGGCATCAGGCCGTAACTTCCTGGGGGATAAGGAGGAGAGATGGCTTTTGTCTGTAGCACTTTGGGTTAAGCTCTGAGGAAAAGACAAAAGCAGAAATAAGGGCACCTGCCATGGAGGTTACAAGTCCCACGGAAAACACAAATCTCTCCTGGTTCCGTTTTTACTATTTCTGTTCTGCTTTGTCATGGATTATTTTTCAAACTTGCAAACTAAAGGCCTTATTCCTGCCATCGACCAGGCTCTCCTGGGTGTAGGTGGCTTCATAGGAGTTAAAAGAAGTTCTTTGGCCAGTGAGCCATGTTCCTATTAATAGTCCTGGGAGGAGATAGAATATTTGCCTTGGGGGCTTCTTTTAAAGAAGATTTTGGTCCTGTGGGAAATAGAAATGACCCCCTAATGAGGTAGGTCATAGGAAGCCTTTCTGCATCTTCTTTTATTATTCTGTGTTTGAAAGGAAAAACGAAACGTGCTGGAGGAAATTACATCTAGAAACCCAAAGGTGAGGTGGGGAGGAGTGTGGTCCTGTCCCCTGCGTTATGAAATGTACCGTCTCCACCAGCATGATTGGATTTTGAAGCCCAGGGTTCTCAAAAACGTGACCTTTCAACTTCTCCTCCAAATCAAATGCCAGCTGCACCATCCTGCAGTGACTCCCAGATCCACATCTAGGACCCACAGCTCTCTCCTCTCCTCTCTCACTCCTCAGGACCCCCACTCTATTTCCTGTAGGGACCATGTTTGCCAAACTGGAGGATCTGTGCCTTTGCCAACCAGTGACTAAGTAAGCCTGAGATTGGTAGTTTTCTAATAGAAACATCCATACTCTGAACAAGCTTTAACAACCAGGAAAGGATAGTCCCTTAGAGTGACAATTGTGCTTCTGGGGGTGTAAGGATGCAGTCAGCCTGCCATTTTCTTTCTTTTTTTGCCCCAGTACCAGGGATTGAACTCAGGACCTTGCACTTGCCAGGCAGGTGTTTATGCCACTGAGCTATCTCCCGAGCCCCTAGCCTGACATTTCTGTAAACACCCTTTCTTTAGTACTTTCCAGAAAGATCTTATCTCATCTCATCTTATCTTATCTTATCTTATCTTATCTTATCTTATGCCTGGATCAAAAAGAGTAAGCAGTACTTTTATTTCTCAGTTTATAGTAGTCTTTAAAAAAAAAAATAGAAGAAGGAAAAGCTTAAATGTTAACTAGACACTGGGGCAAGAGTGAAAAGGAAGAAGCATACCGAATGAGAAACTTTGCCATCATATAGCTGTGTGGCTTTGAGTAGGTTGTCTTGCCTCCTTGGCCTCTATATCTTCACCTGTTATAGGAGTGATTAGACTAGAATAGTTCTAACCTCCCTTTCAGGTTTAACACCAATAATTCTTATCTATGATGTAAACATTTGAATAGAAATCATGAGAGAACTCAATTAGATCACATGTGGAAAGAACAGAAAAGAAGAAGGGAGGAAAAGAGAAATTAATTTAAAACTCAAATCACACACACACACACACACACACACACACCAGAAAAGACAATGCCAAGGAAGAAGCTGAACTATATCTGTAGAAGCAACGGCAGGACCCAGGCATGCTAGGACAGCCCTCCTCATCAACAGAGAGCTGAAATGGGGCATGACTCTACGTCTTCAGTTCAGATGGAAGCCAAGAACCATCTGGGGAAACCAAAGCCTGCCTTCCATGGGAACCACGGTACCCTACGGAGAATTTATATAAACAGTATCAACCACATTCCCTAATTGTATTTTAGAGAATTTTTCAAGCAAGAAAAGAACTTCAAAGATCAGCTCATCGACACTCTATAAAAAGATTTATAGGTTCTTTTGGTTAAGGAAAGTACTTTTCTCCTGAGGTGATTTGGTTGTTCTTATTGCTGGATTGCTTCACTTTTAATTATTATTTTTTTAACAATTTTAGGGGACAGTGCCACTGCCCTCCCAAGGCCGATGGTCAGCTTGACTTGAAGCTTCTGGCTTTGACTCACTGAACTTCAGTACTGAGCTTCTTTCTTGTTCTGTCCCTCCAAGCACCAGGGGAGGTTATCAGAGCAATCCAAGGACACCACGGGGTCCCCTAAGGGACTCAGATGGAAAAGAAATAGATACTTCCATAAAGCCTGTCTAGTGAAGATGTATTAGAACATATTCTTATCCCAGAAATAACAACAGTACCAAAAACAGCAACACCAACTGCAAGTGACTAGAGCGGACTCACCGCCAGACCGGGGCAGTTTCCCCTTTTCGTGTTTCCTATCATGTTAAGATTGGTTCCAATATATTAAATTCATAGGCTCTGTGGTTATTTCTGGAAGGAAAAGAGTCAGATGCAAAAATGGGGTATCAGAAACGACCATGTTTGGAGGAATGGTGGTCCTCAGAACAGATCTAACAAATACGGAGGGGACTTACTAAAGGTGACCACAAGGTGGCGCACACAACACCTCCAGAGATGAGGGAAACACTGAGACTAGCTGGACCCCTCTTGATTTCTAGCAGCACCCTCCTGGTTTCTGGGAAGCATTGCAAACCAAGGATCAGAACTGACCTCCATGGGAGATAAATCTGTAAAAGCACAACAACAAAAGACAGCAAAGAGAGGAAGAGTAAACTTTCATGAATGTTTAAATCAACTCTTTCCCTACCACCAACCTGACTCCTCTACTCATGGAGTGGTGGACATCAGACACCCTGTTCCTTCTCCATGGGAACCACCAAGCTCCCTGTGCGCTACACACTGCTGCTTCGAAGTCACGCTCAAAGGACCAAGGTCACCAATGAGTTCCATGCCAAACCAAACAATCCTAAACACATCTTTAATTTTAATATTTATTCTAAGAACAGAGTTATAAATTAAGGTACAAAGTCATTGTAGAATCTCTTCAAAGACCTCTTTGTAAGCATTCATTGAGAAAAGGTTTATGAGTTCCTCTCAGTCCTCTTTGGAGCAATAAAAATGGAACCTTCGAGAAAAGTGGACACACCAAGTTTAGGGACTTGAAAAGAGACAAGCTGTGACTGGGATTTGTAAACGCTCCTGGGCATGGCCTATCTCTCTCTGCCCCTCCTCCCTTCAATTCCTCCTTCCCTTCCCTCTCCCACTCTCCCTTCCTCCCTTCAGCCAGAATTTCAGGAAAAGTGAGGCCACTTGCCTGGCTGTATGATTTTCCATTCCTTGCTTTCTTAGCAGCAAACTCCTATTCAGTCTAACTCCCTAATTCCATCTCTTTCCCTCCAAAGCAGAGGGGAAAGGAATATCACTTTCCAGCTCTATTTGCATCTCACTCTCTGCTCTTAAATTTTTGATAAGGAAACTTAAAAAGATTGAAGCTCAGTTAAATTTCAACAACCAATCCCCCAAGATGTAGGCTCACTTGTTTTCACACCTGCCCCCAATTTTTTTTTTTTATTATTATGGTTGGCTCAACCTGCCCTGGGGGTGGGACTGGCACAACATGTGGTGCTGGGGATTTAACCGGGTCTCTGTGGTTGCCTAAGCTGTCCTAAGCTGGTGCTTTAGACTGCTGAACCATCTTGCCAGCCCGCTTGTCCCAAATTTTCCCACGCTACAGGAAGGGTTTTGGGGACCTCTGAGTTCCGCTGATTTGTTGCTCATCCAGATTTAGCAGCACTGCTTCTCAATCCTGCCTAATCTTGCTCAGTGGTCCCCTTTTTTCTATTATTAATTTTATTGGCATAATTTCAATATACATATCAATCACATTCATTATAGGGCATTTGGAGCTGTATATGGTATGTCTTGCCTCTGTTTCCCCAAGTCCCCCTTTTCAATGCAGGCGATGATGACAGAGTGGTTCTGTTCTCTGGGGAAGTTGGGCCACAGGCCTGGCTTCTGGGTGGTGTGCCCCGTGCTAGCTGTAGCCTACAGGGTCCTTCGATCACATTCCTGTAGATCTCTGGCTAACTGCCTCTCAAACCTTGCACCTTCCTTAACCCCATCCCTCATATGTGTGCAAGAGATCTGTTAACAACACTAGGGAGCATTTTGACACCACCAGGTCAAATGAGAGCCCACACATGAAATGAAAACTTAAAAGCAAGAAGGGAAAACAATGCTAGTGTTCATCCTGATTTGCTGGTGTGGATTGAGGCCCAACTGGAAGCAATGACTAGCTCATGCTAACTGCATCCACCCTGGATTTCCTTAAGCTAGTTCAGAATTCTGCAGCTTTGAAGAACAGCTAGGAAGAAGAAAAAATTAACAATTAAACAAAGAAGGAGCCGATGGCTCATTACAGATTAAAAGGAAGCCTTCTACAAACATTCTCTCAGTAAGAAGGCAGGGCTCAGGTGTGAGGGACTGGAATAAATGTGCTAGATTAATTCTTGCTTGGTGGTCTCCTGCTCAACAAGAGCTCCCATCCATTTGTCCGTTTTTCTGAGAAAGAACAAAAACTCCAGAGAGGCCCTACTGCACCAACCAAGAAGCAGAGGGACATTGTTCAACCCATCCCTCTGGGGCCATCTTTTTTCATCTCTAGCGATCGCAGCCTGATTTGTCATCTCTAGCATTACTGATTTATTTTTCAAGGTCACACCCAGCCTGAAACATAAGTTCATTGCACCTGCAGCACTTCATTGTCCAAATGTCCTTGGCAGCCCTCAAGATCCTTGGACAGTGTTGCGTTTGCTCCAGACAGGAAATCCTCCCTCCTCCCCCACGCTTCATAAGGCTATGGCAGAGCGTCCAAACAATGCAGCCTTTGTTCCTCAGACAAACTTGCATCCTTCTATTAACTTAATGAAACAGCCCCTGTTGCCTGGCTGTGAGCTGGGCCAATGTTAAATTCCCAATTCACAAACACCTGACTCTTCAGCCCAGGTGAGCTCTGTAGGGCACTGGCACCATGGGCAGAGGTAAGAAAGTGCAAATATCTTTCTCCAAAAAGTCACCGTGCACCCAGAAAGCCTAGGACACCCAAGTCACAGGCAGGTACAAGGCCAGCGGGTGAATGAACGCATGGAACAGAACTGCTTTCTTTCTCCAACTGATTTAGCAGCCCCGGGGAATCTCTGGGATGTTTTTCAACATCCCATCACTGAACACTAATGTGTTCTTGCCTCCGACACAACCATTGGGAGCACACCTTCAAGCCAGAGGGAATTCTAGAGATCACCTAACAGAATTCCCTGACTTCATACTCAAGGAAACTGAGACCAAACTAGCATAGGCAGCTTGCCCCGGGTCACACAGTCAATTAATAATGGGGCTAAGGTCAGATCTGGTTTAAGCTTTGTAATTTGTTTTTCTCTGAGAGAAAGATTGAGAGAAATAGTACAATCATATACCTACTATTTGCCAGATACTATACTAAAGGCTTCATGTATTTTATTAAATCTTGCCTATAGGGTTAACCATTTACAGAAAACAGAATGCAGGCAGAGAAAGTTTCAGTAGTGACCTCCGAGTCACACAGCTACTAAAGACAGCCATAGACTCTTCAGCTAATCCACAATCCCTCAACTCTCCTACTCACGAGGCTGCTTCTCTATATGTTTATTAAGCTACGTAAATACATCTTGGATGTCATTACTGTCCTCCTGAAGGGACCTCTGCTCCACTCTTTTGTCTTCTCTTTGAGAGAGGGGAATTCTTTCACTGCTTTCATCACATGTTCTGGGACTCTCAAGATCACCTTTGGGAAGAGTTAGCAACACCCAGGCAGCTCTTTCTCTCTCTTTCTTTTAATTTAGGAGGTGAGAAGAGGGTCTTCCATAGGCTCAGAAGAGAAGATAAAGACCAAGACGTAAACGCCATTTCTCCCACTCCACTCTTTTGAAACATAGGGACCTCTTTCTTTTCCAATGTAGGAAGAGTGGGGTATCTTGGCATCATGCTGCTCCAGCTAGAGCTTGAGCATAGGCAGGACTAAGAGGGAGAAGCCCCAGAATAGCATGGCACGAGCGCTTGGAGCGAGCACTGGCACACTTTGGAATTTGGGAAGACAATTCTCTATTATGAACATGCTCAGACCAATAAGCATGGTTGGCAAACGCAGACACCTCGTGAATTTTTAGGCAAAACTCAACAAGTTGCAGAGGAATCTGAACCAGCCCCTCCCAGACTCCCCGAGACCCAAACATCTTCAGGGTGCCCTGCAGAGACATATCTGTGAAATATTTTGAGAAATGAAACTAGATGAAGACAGGAAAGAAATTATTTTTATTTGTCCCCTGATTTCTTGTCCCCATTCGTTACCTTGTTTATATTCCTGTGGATGCGGGGGTTGGGGGGGGGGGGTGTCTCCAGAACAGCTGGCCACAATCTCAGGTGTCTTTGCTACTCTGGTGGGTGTAGAAAGAAATCCTTACTTTGCAACTCGGCCATTTTGATGCCAGGCCACAATGTCAGAGGTGACCCTCTTTTCTTGTTGTTGTTCAACAATGCCTACATACAGAAGAATGAATCTGTACACAGGAAAACTCTGCCTTTTGTGGCCTCTTTCTAGGGCAGGGGTTGCTTGGATAGTGGTGAAAACCATGTGAAAGGCAGCAGACACCATGAGTCCTGCCAATATGTCAGTCAACTAAACAGTCCTGTATCACCTTTTCCCACCTGTGCCCTCTGCAGCCTAGCCTGAGGATCAGAATCTATCTGAGTCTTAATCTAGTTCTTAACCTGGAGGCTCCTCCTGTCATTCACACACGTACAGTTATTCCAACCCTATTTCCCTCCAGGCCCGCAGGGATTCCTGGGTACCCTAGATAAGTCATGTGACTTTAAGGGAGGTGGTACCTCCAGGCAGCTGAAAACTCACCCAGATGGAATCCAGATTGTTGTTCTGAAAACTCATAAACACCAAATCCTCCAATCCCTCTGAATTTGAGTTTGTCCTTTTAACCTTTAACACCTTTTCAGGTAAAATAATAATAATAAATATAACAAAGACTGACTTTGTAGCTACAGTGTACTTGAAAAAGCACTTACTTTGAACAAAGTCTGGAAGAAAGGAAAAGGAAAATAAAAAAGAGTACGAACTCCTCAGGTGATGCACACTTCAAGGACCTACAATGAAGTCACACAAAGCAAGGGAGAGGGAAAGCCAACCTGCCCCACCTTGTCATGGTACTGTAGCTCAAAGACTGGCATCTCTGCTTGTTAACCATTGTTAACTAGTATTTTTAGTCCTGGTTGCTTTTAGCCTCTGTATAGTTCCTTTTTTAAACACATTTTCTATACGTTAATAAAAGAGCCTAAAGGAGTGGTGTGTGTCTCTGAGTCTTACGGGAATGATGGAAACGTGGCCTTCTTGACTGGCTTTCCTGTGTCCGGGCCTCTGCTCCTCTGTGCTTCCCGGCCCCCTTCTGCCAGCGTGGCTCTTCTGCGCCACCCTTCTGGGTAAGCTCTTTGCAGTCCTGGTGGCCCCACGCCCACCCACGTCCACGGCCCACCTCTTCCTACCCCTTGCCACAGCCCTGCTACCTCTTCCTGCTTCCCACCTGCAATCCCCTTCTCTCCTTTCTTTCCCCCTCACTCCTTTTGTCTCCCTCCAACTATGCATTCTTCATCTCAGCCTTCTCTGAGAGGTGACCCCAGGAAGGGTCGCTGAGAAGTAGTAGGCTCTACTGTCCAGAGTCACCAGCTTGGTCTCATCTCTGTTTTTGAGACTTTGCCAGTCACAAAAGACAGTGGCTCCCTCCCTCCCGCCTCCTCCCCTGCCTCTCTCTACCCTGGAATGCCCCATGGCAGTCAGATCTCCAAATCTCTAGTGCCATCTAAGGGTACTGGCTGAGAATACTCAACAGACCCAGTCTTCTAAGCCTCTCCTGGAGTCTGGCCTGCACTGTCTCACACCTTGTCACTGACTTGGAGTGGGTCCTGCTACCTTGCCACCAGCCTCTCTGATGCTGGCTCTCGTGACCACATTTTTCATTTTCTACCTTCCGGTGCACAGTGCAAGATGAACTCTGACCCATAGGCTACATTAGCTAGGACTTCAACCAAAAAACAGCAGCGGAGATGGCGGGGGAAACTTCCACCCAGTGGAGTTGCATAGCAGTATCTGGAAGGCTCAGGGTAACTGGAGAACCATCAGAGACTCAGACACCTCCTTCCCTGTTGGTGTGGAGAGGGGTTCTTAGGAGCCTACCTGGAGGAGGCCAACCTGGCCGAGACCTGTGATGATTGAAATTGCCCTAGGAAAAGGCAGAGAGGGAACAGCAGGGACAGGAGTCGAGGCCCATGAAGTGGACTGGCCAGCAAGATCAGGGCTGGGAGTCATTTAGTGTCTGCAGCCTGCTCCGCCATGTGAGCGAGTATGACAGACAACACCATTCCCTGGGTCCACTGGGCACAGAACAAGATTGGTGGAATTCCAAGGCTGAGGAAAGATGATTTCCATTTTCTTCATTATAATGGGAAAATAATGACTACTTAAAAAGAGGAACAAAATCCCAACCCTGAAACACACACACACACACACACACACACACACACACAGAAAGTCATCATTCCTCTTAATTTGGGGAAGGTAAGTCAGGTTTCTTCACACCTGGGGCCATGCAAAAACAGAAAATTCCCTCTCCCGGCTGCAAGGCCAGCTCCTGCTGAAGGACTCCTACAGGAATGAAACTGGGGAAACTTTTCAGCCTTGCCCCTGGCTTTTTTCTTTTCTCACTACCTAAAAACACAGGTCTCTGGAGTCCCAGACAAGGAAAGCTCTTGTTAAAAAATAAAATAAAATAAAATAGCCACAATCTCTGCTTGAGTTTTAAGGAGTCCACCCTGGACACCCACATCTCAGGATGACAGTCCCAGAGGAGGGACTATTACTATATTGCAAAGAGAGCCTGCCACGTGAGTCCTGTCTTGCGCATTACCTGGAAAACACAAGTGGAAACTACAGGATCTCATGGAACTTGAAGGAACTTCAGTAATTAGTATTTTTTCTGAGATAGCTGAGTGCTAACGTTATGTTCCAACGTAAATGAGTATAATTTGCCTGTTGCATAAGACCTCTGGGTGCGTTTATAACCATCTGAACCCAGATTTAATTATTGCTGTGTTGTGGGAACTAAGAACTGCCATGGGTAAAATTAAAAGTGGATTATTAAGCAAAAGAAATGTTAGCATCATTAGTAATCAGTGCAATTATCTGTAGCATTCTTTCTCTCTCATAATGTCCCCAGGGGCCCTGGAGACACGGGCCTCCACAGTGGTCACTTTGCCAGTCAGCAATAAAACATCACCACACAGTGAGGGCCCTGTGGGCCTGTCTCTTTCTTCTCATGCAACACATATACCTCACTGTCCAGTTTTTCAAGGAATCACAGAAAGGGCGTGCCTGGACCTATTCCCATCCTTCAATGTACCCTCACATTGTGGTCCTTGGTCCTCTCCTTTCACCCTGCTGTCCATACTTGAGGAGTGCAAATGGTGTACCAGACCCAGTGCTGGCCTGGTTAAGAGGATAAAAGGGCTCCTGCTCCTCTTGAAGGGATTTGGCCTCTCTTTCTCTTCTTTTTTCCCCCAGTGAAGAGATATTCTTTTATGTATTTCTTTACCATAAAATTATTAAATTTATAGTCTGTTCTAGGAATCTTGCTTGGTACCAGTATGCATTATAGTTTTTCAGAGGAACATAACCAACAGGAGATAGATAGATAGATAGATAGATAGATAGATAGATAGATAGATAGATAGACAGACAGACAGACAGACAGACAGACAGACAGACAGATAGATAGATAGATAGATAGATAGATAGATAGATAGATAGATAGATGATAGATAATATACAGACAGAGGTGAGGAAATTTCTCATGTGGCTACAAAAGCTGAGCAGTCACAGGGTCTGCTATCTATGCACTGGAGGCCCAGGAAAGTGGTGCAATTCTGGCCAAGTCGAATGGCCTAAGAATTAGGAGAGCTGATGTTATAAATCCAAGTCCAAAGATAGAAGAAAAGCATCTCAGCTCAATAGGCAGGCAGGAGAAATAAGAGGCAAAGCCCACCTTCCTTGTTCTACTCATGTACTCAACAGATTCAGTGCAACCTTCTTTCCTCAGGGCCCCAATGCCACCAGGTACAACCAGTAACGCCCTGGCAGACACACTCAGAGAATACCACTTCACCTGGGCATGGCATGGTGCAGGCAGATTGACACATAAAATCAACCATTGCACTGGCACCACACAGTAAACCAAAGAGAAATGAAAAATGAAAAATTTCCAAGCTTATGTTTATGTGTACATGAGGAACTAAAAAGAAAGAGATACGCAAGGAAAGACATTAGTTAATTAAGATGAGGACTGTCATTTCAACATTGAGATTTCTTTTTTAAACGCAGACACATTTCACTAAGAAAAGTGGCAATTAAGGAGTTCCTGGAATCCAAAAGCTACCAGAACATTCTCAAAGCACTGAGAATATGGAATCCTCCAGGGGTAGTGTCATCCCAAAAGGTGGTGGCACTGTTTGACACTGATGCCCTTTAATGCTTTAAAGAGGCATCAATGTCATGAGAGTTGCCACTGAGCATTCATTCATTCATTCACTGTGTGGTGTGTGTGTGTGTGTGTGTGTGTGGTATGTGTATGTGGCATATGTGTAGGGGTATATGGGGTATGGGGGAGATACGGGGTGGGGAGTACGCATTTATGTGGTATGTGTGTTTGTGGTGTGTATGTAGTGTGTATTCAGTGTGCACAAATGGTGTGTGATGTGTATTTGTGATGTATGGGTGGTGTGTAGGGGGTCTGTGGGAGATGTGGTATGTGTGTGATGTGGGGGGTGTGGGGTGTGGTATGTGTATGTGATGTGTGTGTGTGTGTGTGTAAGTTTTGGGTCCACCCTTCATGACAGCAGCAGGCTTTTAAAGAGGTTTCTGGGAAATAGTCAAGAAATGCAGTAGCAATTATGAAAATTCAACACACTGGCTGTACAGGAAATTTAAGGATGCAAGAAAAACAGTGAGAATGAGAAGGCAATGTGTAGATTACGTCAGCACGCAGGCCACAGTCGGCTTGATCTGTGACCCACGCACTCATGTTTTATGGCTTTTTCTCCCATAATAAATCCCAAAGAATAATATCCAAAATTCATAGTTATAGCCATGGCTACAATGAAACAATTGGCAACAGTGACAACGCAGGTTGCTGTTAAGGGCAGCTCAGTAGATCTGTTGACCAAGAAGAGCAGGAGTCAGTGTGGAGCCAGCGATGCTCCCATCCCGCCCCCACCTCTCATCACACTATGTAGTGACTCGGGGAGATATTCGTGCCAACTTAGTTTGCAGCCCAACCCACTCATCCCTTCACACACACAGACAGACCACCCTTTCTCCAAAAATGACCTGAATTTAATTTAAGATAACCACATACACCACAGATCAAGTTTTAAACACAGCAGTATCAGTGACACTTTTGTCTGCTATCTTGTTTTGAGGGAAACTATCTTGCAGTGTAGAGCATTTAGTAGCATCTCTGGCTTCAACTCACTGGACTCCAGTAGGACTTCACCGCCCTCAACAAATTGTAAGAATCAAAAATGTTAACCCCAAATATGCTGGGTAGAGATTTTTAGAGCTGAGAGCCACTTTTATAGAGATTTGACATAGAAGACAACTTCATTCTAGGTTTCATGGAAGCAATATTTAAAGAAGCTTCAGCCTGTCTGTTTCAGTCCAAAACACAGAAATCCCCCAATGTAGCACTGTTTTTCTTTTCTTTCTTTTTTTATTTTGTATTTTAGGGAACAGTCTACAGGGTGTTCAGGGTCTCACCACTAGATCAGACTCATAGTGATCCACCTGTTTACAGCCTCCCAAGAGCTGGGATTATAGTCACGGGCCACCACGCCCAGTCTCAATTGCTATCTCAGTGCACCCTGGGGGCGCAGCTAGTCGGCGGGCTCAGGGGTCCAAGCCCCCACCCTTGCTTCTGCTTGCTTGTTTTTCTATTAAATTGCATTTTGTAAATATTTGGAGAAAGCATATATCTGCATTTTATTTTGTTTTTGCTTCTTTTCTTTTTGGAGGATTATTATTTTGGGTATTTCTATAATGTGAAAATAGATTCCAAGGTAAGGGAATAGAATTTACAAGGTAATGCTTACAGAAAAGGAGTTTGGCTTACAGCACTCGCTTCTATTCATTATGAAGTAGAGATCAGTTAGGTTTCAAATCAAGAGCCGCTTGGAAATGAGACCTTCGGCCTTCGTTGCTTTACCTGCTGGACAATAGCAAATGTTATTGATTATTTAAGATCCTCAAGTTCCTCACAATCTCTTACATCCTACAGAGATGACTCTGTGTGTGTGTGTGTGTGTGTGTGTGTGTGTGTGTGTGTGTGTGTGTGTACCTATAATAAAAGGAAGGGAAGATTTTCATTCAAAACGTTGCTTAAGAATGAAGCCCAAGTCCCGGATTCTGTTCCTTTGAGTATCAACTGCCTATGTCCCTGGGAGAAGGTGCACCAAGCTACCTGCCTACAGAAGATTTTTACCTCTGAGGAAAAGCACAGGCCTAACCAGACCTTTAGCCCACAGGCTAGAAACACTGTTCCTTGAGCCAAAAACAGAAATGGGAGCAAGGGAGAAACAGATAGCTATCCATGAAAGAAATCCACTGCAGCCTAAGTATCAGGCTAGGACTCATGCCTACTCACCCTCTCAAATGCAGAGTGCAGCACACAGGCAGTGAGGTGTGGAGGGGTATTTTTATTTCCAGCTTTTTCAGAAATTTGAAATATTGCTTTCTTTTTCTGATGACCCACTCACAGCTTTCAGACTATTTTGTTCAGTTTTATGTTTGAGAAAGTATAGACACCACAGTCTATAGTATCAGGCTGGGGAGATAGCTCAGTGGTCTAAGTGTCTGCCTGGCAAGCACAGGGACCCAGGTTCCATCCCCAGTACTGCATGCTGTGCTGGTCCCGAATCTCAGGTACACTGTGCCAGCCAGTGAAACCGGGCATGGTGGTGCATGCCTGTAATCCCAGCACTGGAGAGGCTGAGACAGGAGGATCACTGTAAGTCTGAGCTGAATGGCAAGACCCTGTATCAAATCAATAAATAAATAAACATAAAAAATAGATAAATACATAGTCTGTAACATCATTCTAGTTGTGAAGGTTGTCTGATATGAGGAACAGTTAGCATGCATGGACGACTTATGTCACTGGATGTTTGTTTCTCTTGGCCTGGAGGACGTGTCTGCTTCAGTCTCTCAAGAGCCTACAGGGTCCCTTGCAGTGGAAGTGAGCACAGCATGGAGCTCAGAGCAAAGCCAAAAGCCAGGCTTCAAATCTCAGTTCTGAAAGGGGACGCGCTATTCTTCCTCACAATTTCTTTCCCGGTGGGATTGTCGTGTCTTCCAGTCCACGCAGCTCACTCTTCTAGGGTCTGATTCCCACCCATTACCACATTTTTAAACCTTTTCTTTTTCTTACAAGTCTAAGCCATTGGAAGAGGCAGGGATCTTCAGATGGGCAGGGCAAAAGGCTTATCTCTTTCCAAAAGATTGGAAGCAATAGAGAGGAGGTTGGGTAGGGAGCAGAGGGAAGATGATCTCTCATCTGTAAATTCTTTGGGTTCTGATTCTGCGCTTTCCACCTACCTCCAGTACTGGGCCCCAACACTTACGGACTTGGTATAGAATTTATGTACGCTGAACTGAATCAGTAACTTACCCCTGTGAAAGAGACTCAAACAACAGCTTTAGTTGTGCTAAATTGAAGATAGGCCCTGAAATATTCCAGGAAAACATAACTTGGAACTCTCAAACGCAGAAAAAAGAACATTGGCCTTGAGGTCAAAAAGCCCCTGTGATCTACGGCTTCTGCCACTCACTGGTATCACGCTCCAGGCTACATTTCTTGGCTCCCTGAGCTTCCATCCTTAAGGGCAGAACGCAGAACGGGAACAGGAATAACCACCCCCACTACTTACAGCCTATGGGAGGGGGCGGTTAAGAAGAAAATGCTTTGTAGCAAGCATTCATTACCACTGGAAATGAGATAATACTGCAGAAGTTTAAAAATGTTGAAAACCAGCTTAAATCTCAAAGACCTTTACAATAGGATAATGGCCCCAAAATTTCAGGAAGATGTGCTGAAAGCAGCTTATTGCCTCAAGCAAATGCCAGGGCAAAGTTAAGTGCACCCGCTTGTTCTCAGGGGTCAGCTGGCAGCTCCCAAGGAGCAGGAAGGGGCAAAGGCCAGGGAAGGGGTGCAGACAAGAAGGGGGCCAAGACAGAGCCACTCACTCTGTAGTGTATAAAATGTTTCCCAGGAGGCCACACCTAGCATGCGCAGGGCTGGTGGGTTCCAGCGTCCCCTGCTCTCACAGTGTGGTTGGCAGTTTCTAAGGAGGGGGCATCTGGCTGCCTTCTGAAGAGCTGTGGGTCTTTGTTGTATTCCTAGGGGTGTCTGTGGTCAGAGCTGAAGTGCTTTTGCGGCTGAGCACCTATATCGGAGCCACCCTCGCATCCCCCTGTATAGAGCTAGAGTCTCAGCCATACTTCTACTTAAACATGAAGCAAGAGCTTAAATGCGGATGGGCAATGACAGTGATTCTAAAGCCCATGTGACTCCAACCTGCCTGGCCCTCAAATACGCACAGACAGAAGCCCCACACAGGGCAGTGTTTGTGTTTCTTCTCAGGCCTAAAGCTCCCCACTGGCAGACGTCCCTGCCCTGCCCCCATCCCCAGCCCAACCCAGTGAGGGTGACCCAGGCCTGGTCATTCACCCTTGCTAGAGTGCTGTTATGGTCTGTGTCTATGTGTTACCCCAAAGCCTCATGTAGCCATTGGGGAAGCTTCTAGAGTTTGTGATTAATTCATGATCCAATGTTAGGATTATGGGTGTGAGAGCTGCTGGGATTATGGTGTGAATGCTTCACCTGCCCTAGGGCAGAGAGCCTGAATGCAATATAAGGAGCGGAGAGAGACTTGATCTCCACTCTCACTGCTCCTGCCTTTTTGCTCTTGTGTCTTTTGCTATTTTCTGCCACCATGAACTGCTGCCCTCTGCCATGCGCCACCCTGACTTGGCGCCAGCTAAGTATAGATTGAAACTTCCACAAACTGTGAGCTAAACAAACCCTTCCTTCCTGAATTTGGGTGTCAGGTATTTTGCATCAGCAATGAGGGAAAAGTAACTGAGACAGGTGCTCCTGGGGCTGGGATCAGGTGAAGAGCTTGTCACACCCACCCCCAAACTCTTGCTCTGCCTGGTGCCATCAAGGGGCATGGGACTCATAGCCATCTTCAGTGGTGTTCCCCTGCCTCCTGGGTGCCAACCTAAACAAAAAAGGAACAGCAACTACCACATGCACACCCACTTCTCCTCACCCCCAGAGGTAGAGATGAATTTAGGGTTCATTGAGTCTGTTTCACCCCAGTTGTCACAGGGACAGTGGCAGGTGGCTGGGAACCCTGGAACGTCTCTGCCACAGCTCTCCCCATTGAGGCATGACATTTACATATTCAAGCAAAAGAGAGAGAGCTTCCTCAGGCAAAGGATCTACCAAATAGAGTCCTCCTGTGACACAAAGGGAGACCATGCTTTCCAATGCAGCTTTGGATTTGAGCTCCAGTGCACCCTGACCTAGAGCATCCATTCCCTCCCCCCCTCCCTCCCTCATCCACACGTTCCTTCCTTGACTGCACTTATCCATGCCGTTGTCCTTGCAGAGCTGAAGTGGACCCTTCCTGGGGTCAGCACGATCACTTCTGTCAGTCTTGTATTTTGAGTGTATTTCTGTCTATGAATCTAAAATGCATATCTACAGCATGGTTGCATGACTTTTTTCATCCCTTCAACCAATCCTTGCCTTTTGATTAATTTTTAATCTCTTTACATTTAATATAATTGCCAAGAAGGTAGGGTTTACCCAAGCTGTTTCATCCTTTTCTCTGCCTTATGTCTTTGTTGTTTATTATTACTTCATTACTGACAAACTTCTCTGGTGTTGTAAAGGTAGTTCCTAGCATGCCATTTTAATTCATTTTCATTTTACTATATTTTTGAGCTATTTTCTTCATGATAGCCTTGCAGATTCCAATTAAGTGCTGGAGAACAGTTGAAGTAAAAAGGGCCCCTGAAATGGAAAAGGTATTAAAGAAAAAGGAAAACCTAGGAGACTGTGATGTACTAAAAACCAAGAAAGATTGAAAGTAGAAGGAAGATTCTATAGTACTGAATGATGCTAGCAGAAACGCTAAGATGAGCTCGTCAATAACTCCGACAGAGGCAGCTTGGAGAAGTGGTAGCAACAGTGTGGGAACTGAACAGCCAAAGAGACATTCCTAGAGGAACACGGTGGCATCTGTGTCCAAGGGGAACCGAACAGAAGTCACATGGCAAAAGGAAAAGTCATTTCAGGTCCCCTGCCTCTCCATTCTCTTAGAAATCAAATAAAAATGACAAAAAGAGCAACAATGTCTCGATGATGGGATGGGTTCAAAGAACACCTCGAACACAGAGTTCTAGGTGGTCCTTGTCACGTGGACCTCTGCAGATTGGTAGATATTTCATTTCAGGGTGTCTGAAAACAGTTTGTGAAACTCTTTGGCAGACCTCACAGGTACAGAGCTGGCTCCAGAACCAGCTAAGAATCAGGAAGCCAGGAAATCACATAGCACCTACTAATTCAGGAAAATCTTAGTATTGTGGCATCTACCTAAGAAATATTTTTTTTTCTCTTTAGAAACTATCATACTTACTCACTTTTTTTTTGAACCGACAACTGAACTCAGGTCCTTGTGCTTGCCAGGCAAGAGCTTATTCTACTGAGCAACTCCCCAGCCCCTCACTTTTCAATGGAAAGGGAAAAGGATTTATTGCCAATTTCCTGATTGGAAACTGAGAACAATGACATATTATACTTAATTTATATGGGAATGTACAGGAAAGGGATCCCAAAGGACCAGAAGTAGGGAAATGTATGCAAAGGGTGCAATTCTTGCACCTGCCCCACCTCCCTTTTTTCTCGATACATTCCCCATTCTGATGCCCACAGCTTCCTGTGGGGCACTGTTCCTCAGTGTTGGCACTGCTGGGACACCCTGGGAGCTTGGGGTGAAGAGCAGCTTCCACTGCGCTGCAGCACTAGCAGAGGCCTAGCACCGTCTCTGACCTCCACCTACTGGACGCAGGTGGTACACACCTACCTTCCTGGCAGTTGTTACAGACAAAAAGCCCCAAGCAGGAAAAACTACATCTCCTTGGAGAGCACCGCTCCAAGGGCCAGGCGCCCTGGACCTAAGCCGATCCATGCCATCCCATTGTGGCCTCAGCGATCCATCCGATCAGCATACATACCTGTCCCAATTCAGCCTAGGAATTTTACAGCAAATGTTTTTGTTGGCTTCAAGCAACAAAACGAACTCCCCTTCCTGTTTGTAGTGTGTGGATAAAACCCTTAGAAGCAGTGCATCTGTTTTCCCTCCATAAAACAAAACACAGCCAGGCTCAGGGTAAAGCTGACACCACAAGGCTAGAGAGAGGCTGACAGAAACTGCGATCTGATTACATCACTAAGGTGCTGAATTAAACCTGACCTGAATTTATGAAGACATCCTCTTATTGTTTAGGCCAGTTTCAGCTGAGTGTTTTGTTATTTGATACTGCTCAGGTTTTTAGGCAAATTAAATGTAACCAATTAAACAAAGAACAATTCACAAATCCCATGGTGCTCAGAGCTAGCAGAGATTCAGAGAACCCAGCTTTGAATATGGGCATGTACAGACAAAAGCCCGAAGTGAATTTCAAAAAGTTTTTACAGCTGAGCCTGTGTCTATCTAAACTTGGTCTGATCTCCTGGCCACTGGTGATAGAAGCCTGGCTACTGTGGTTGACTGACAGTGAGCTATTTTCTACACAAATGTCTTCCTATATAAGGCATTCAATTATCTTAGTACCCTGGTAGGTTGCAGTTTGTTAGGTAAGAACTCAGGATAGAGACAGCCTCAGGCCAAGTGTAGTTTAATTTAACAATAGTGAAGGCATCTTGATCTATAACATACAGTAAAGGAAGGAAGGAAGGAAGGAAGGAAGGAAGGAAGGAAGGAAGAAAGAAAGAAAGAAAGAAAGAAAGAAAGAAAGAAAGAAAGAAAGAGAGAGAGAAAGAAGAAAGAAAGAAAGAAAGAAAGAAAGAAAGAAAGAAGGAGAAAAGTTGAACACTAACGTCTTTCAAGACATTGCCAAGTTAAGTCAGCTGTACACTCAAATAGGTTATGTAAAGAAGCTGCATCCTGTGGGCCAAATCAAAGCTCCCTGACTACCAGATCCACCAGGATTGCTCTGAAAAATTTCCTGGCAGGAAAAAAAAAGTGAGTGAACTATCACTGCCTTGCTGACACCGGGGAAACTGCCCATGGAACAGCAGCAAACCCACTAATTGAAACTACTCAATGACAATATTAAGATATTCATTTCATTAATATTTGTATTTATGGTGGACAAAATGACAGGAGCCTTACAAGAAATCATGGCAAAAAACTGTGCTCATATTAATTCCATATTATACTCACAGTAAAAAAATGCTAGATTTGCTTAAGAATGATCTTGGCGAAAAGTAGAAACTATGAATTTTATTACATCTTGACCATGAATATATCATTTAACTTTAATTTGGACTAGCAAAGGGTGCTGGAAGACTCTCAGCTGTGTTCCCAAGTACAGAAATTGCTTGAGGGAGAGAACTTGTGCTATTGTTCCTGTTGCTAGCTGTATTTGGTTTTTTGTAGGGTTTTTTTTTTTTCCATGAAACACCATTTTTGCATGAAAGAACATTGACAAACTGTATTTTTTAATTGGATGTTGGCAATATTTCCTCAAAAGTAAGCCAGGTGAGTCTGTCACTTCAAGGAAAACAATCGACAGTATTTGTAGCCAGTGCTAAGATTTGGGCTCTCAAGAGAAAATTGGAACATTGAGAAACATCTGCTGCAGTAAGTGTACCGACAGCTCCTAAATACTTAAGAACTTCTTTATGTCAGCGGTGATGCTAAAAAATGTGACTTTTTTTGTATTTGTGTAATAAAATATGTCAAATTTGAAAGATTTGCATAACTCATTAAACCATTTTCCTACTAGATTGCCTGTCATTTTCTTGTTGATTTTGAGTTCTTTTATGTATCCTACATAGCAAGCATTTGTCAGTTAAGCACATTTCAAAAATTGTGTTGGATATTTTGTTTGCCTTTCCATCCTCTATATGGTGATTTTAATAAAAAATCTTCACTTGGTTTCAATGTAGTTAAATCTACTGGGTTGTTTCCCTCAAGTTGACTGTTTTTTGGTCTTGCTTGGTTTTTATCTTGAGATGTGAGTTTACCCTACCATCTTCAGAAGGTTTACAGTTTTGCTTTTTTATATTTAGGTTTTTAACCTACCTGGAATTTTTGAGTAGGTAAAATCAATGGAAGTATCAGTGTTTAACTGTACTTGACCTACAAAATGGTAATTCCTTATACTACAGTAGTCCTTTGCTATTTCAAGGTTCAATTTGGTAGACTGGTTGTTTTATGAGTTTTAAAAAATATTAATGTGTTTATTGCAGAATTTTCACTATTTTGTGGGATTTCACAGTACCATACAGTATACATATGTACATATGTTGTTAAAATTACATAACTTATGAGTTTATAAAATGGCTAAGAATAATAGAAGTGAAAAAAAATTAAAAAGCAAACAAATAAAAAAGAACAATAGAAGTGTTTTTAAAGATGTGGGAAAGGTTTATAAGAGTGTGAGAAGGGTTTATAAAGCCTTAACATATACATAAATACTAAAACAAATAAAACACTGCTACTCCACTAGTTTTCACTCATCGTGGGGTTGTCTGGAACATAACCTCTGAAATAAGTGAGGGACCACTGTACAGTAAAATATATGATTATTTTTCTTCCTACATCAATAGCACACTGTCCCTCTACAATTTACCATGAAACTCTCTGCCCACTCACCTGCAATGTCACCAATCCAATGAAGGTCTTTTCACCATCCCAGGCCCCAACACCTTACCACCACAATTATTATGGCTTTTAAGTAATTCCTAGGTTGGCCAGATAGATCAGTGGATTAAAGCAGCTGCTTAGGCAGATGCAGGAACCAGAGTTCAATCCCTGGCAGGCCCTGCCAGCCCCACCCCCTGGGGCACACTGAGAAAAGATTGAGACTGGGCGTGGTGGTGCGCACCTAAAATTCCAGCACTTAGGAGGCTGAACACAGGAGGATGACTACGAGTCCAATCTATGTAGTGAGACCCTGTAGACCCTATACTAAATACAAAATAAAAGTAATTTCTGACATTTGTATAGTGAGACTTGCCGTTTCATTCAAGAAACTTTATATATTCTTTTTCTTCCTTATTGTAACTACTTTTATTTTTTTTTCAAACCATGTTAGTAGTAAATTTCCAGTATCTGATGCAATGCATATTGTTGTCCTGCTAGTAGTTATACAGAGCACAGGGTGTAGACATGATCATTTTTCTAATCATTATTGGTACAAAAAAATTTCTTCTTATTGAACTAAAAGAAAGTAGTTGTATATGTAATTCCATGTTCCATAATCAGAGTGGGTTATTGGCAAAACTGGCAATGATGGAAGCTGTTGATTTAAGTCCTTTACAGCTCAGTATGTGAATCTAGCTTTACATTTTATGCCTCACAGTTAAACTTTTCTGCAGGGTGATTAAGAGCAAGTTAATGCAAGACCTGTATAACAAAACATGTAACTTTTGTATCTCCCAAGGTCAGTCAAATCCCCTCAGGGTTTACTTTAAAACCATGTACAGTGCTTTGTAGAACTGTTTTCAACGTCAGCCATTTGGATGAGTCACAGCCATTGCTTGATCAATTTGCTCTCTGTGAAAGCCTGAGAGAATGTTTTCTCTCTAGGTGACTGTCCTTAGGTACACTGCATATCTTCAATTCCTTTCCTCAGTAGCACCATAATCTCCTTGAACAGAAAATTTGGGAAACCACCGAGTTATAGGATGTTATAGTATAGGTTTTCTTATGTTCTGAGTCCTCACTGACCTTGAAGGGCTAGGGACAAAATATTGGCTATCCTTGTAGTCCTTCTTTTTCTCTAATTTTTGGTCTGCAAACTTATATTCTTAACTGTCCAAAAGAAAAGCTTAGTGATACTATTACTTTGTAACATAGGTACTTGAGCATAACATCACTGTCTTTCTGAGTATCGAACATCTTAACTTGGAATTGGTATTATCTATCAATCATTGATATTCTAATAAATCTCTATAGAATGTGAT
>PVKN010005228.1:0-31339 GCA_004027915.1 Capromys pilorides | reverse complement strand
GAAGAGGAAGAAGAAGAGGAAGAAGAGGAAGAGGAAGAAGAAGAGGAAGAAGAGGAAGAGGAAGAAGAAGAGGAAGAAGAGGAAGAGGAAGAAGAAGAAGAAGAAGAGGAGGAGGAGGAGGAGGAAGAAGAAGAAGAAGAAGAAGAAGAAGAAGAAGAAGAAGAAGAAGAAGAAGAAGAAGAAGAAGAAGAAGAAGAAGAAGAAGGGGAAGAAGGTGATTCAGTGATATGCTTTGGTTCAGAGAGATGGCTCAGCGGTCTAAAGCGCAGGCAACCACAGGGACCTTGGTTCAATCTCTGGCACCACATGCAACACCAGCCCCACCCTCACCCCCAAAACAGGCTGAGCAGGCCATAACACAAATAAATAAGGTTAAAATTAAATTAAAATTTTTTAAAATTTTAGGTGTACAATTAAGTGCCTCTGTCTTGTTTGCTCAGACAAAAATGGTTGCCAATTGTTTTCCAGTGGAGGCAGTCCCACCACATAGCATCTCCACCCCAGTGTACCACAGAGTGCATGGTTCTTCAGGAAGAAGTACTGATTTCCCCTGCTGCTGGATGTGTTCAGCTAAGTTCCTCTTGAGGAACTGCTTTCAGCTAAAGAGTGCTACCTCACGCCAGGTCATACAGCTCCCCAGGAGGACCCGTACAACTAGTAAATGTAGGCTGAAGTGGCTCCAGTCTACCTTAAGGGATTAGCCCCCAAGAAATGGATCAGCTGAGGCTTTTGCTCTGACTATATATAGTTGAACACTTTTTCCTTTTCACCCCTACATATTGTTGTCCCAAAGTATATTAGGTCCCCATGGGTGTGGGTAGGATCTGATCAGTGAAGTGGATCAAGTGTTGGCCACCTGACAATAAGGCCCCTAGGTGAAACTCTGATAGGCCTGGCTGCACTGTAGTGGTGTAGTGTTACAACTTTCAGCAGCAGTAGGGCCGGGGAGATGGCTCAGTAGAATAAGCGCTTGGCTGGCAAGCGCAGAGTCCTGAGTTCAATCCCTGGTTCTGAAAAAAAAAAAAAAGTTCAAGCAGCAGTAAAGGAATAGATATGGGTTAGGTGCTGTGCATTGGGTGTTTAGAAAACATGGGGGAAAGGCCAGGCTTGGTTGTGCATGCCTGTAATGCCAGCACTCTGAAGGCTGAGGCACGGGATTTGCCACACATTCAAGGCCAGCCTAGGCTACATAATGAGTTCAGGCTACCCTATCTGAGGAGGAGGAAGGAAGAAAATAACGGTAATTTAGCGAAAATTAAATAACTATTAGTGGAGTAAATCTATACCTTAAAGAAAGACAGTGGAAGATTGAAAATGGTAAGAGTGCAGGGGCCAGGGTTCAATTCCCAGGCCTGCTGCGCCAGCCCCACCCCCACCCCTGGGGCGTGTGGTACGCTTGCCTGTAATTCCAGCTCTTGGGAGGCTGTAAACAGATGGATCACTACAAGTCTGATCTAGTGGTGAAACCCTGAACACCCTGTAGACCTTTCCGTAAAACAACAACAACAACAAAAAACAGTGGATTTGAACAGATAACCTTTAAAAGAGGAAATCTAAATAACTAATAAATAACAAACTTTTTTTGGTGCTAGAGATTAAACTAGGGGCCACAGGAAGAAATGGGGGTTGACAAACTGTAAGGCAGCACATACACCTATGTACAACATATCCACTTATATACCTGTATATTCACTCGAGGTGCTGTGGTGTTCGAGCTAATGTAGTTAGAGAACACGACAGATATCCATAGAGCTCTGCTCACTAACTCTAAGCCAACCATGAATAAGGTACCTCCTTGCCAACTAGCCGCCCACCCCAAAGATAAGGCCTTGAAAGGTAGGTCAAGGACAAGTAAAGGAACAGACAGAAAGAAAGAAGCTGCACACAGTCCATCCGAAGAAGTGATGTTAGGGAGAGCAGCCTGCAAACCAATCCAGTTACAGCAAGTTCCAGGTGGAGGGGAAGGAGTCACCCCCCCCCCAATAAAAATAGCTGAGAACAAAGGGCCTATGGGGAGTGGGGAACAAAATACAAAGGGCGCATGGGGTCCTCCATCTTTCTGGAGTGCCCCCAGAGTAATTCTAGAGAATTACTCTGATAATTCTTTATCAGAGTAGCTATCTGTCTTCTCCTTTCTCCCACTTTATTTTCCTCTTTACAAATAAAGTGTCTTCTTTTCCTTAAATTTTTGTCCCTTTATTACTGGGCTGAGTTATGGTCCCAGTAGGGTACTTGGTCCCCAGATACAACAAACTGTACTCCCAAATCTAGTTGCTGTATTCTTTGAATGTAATAGGATCCCAGTGCTAGTCCAAGTGAGGCCTACAATTATTTGGGATACTTATCATATGTAGTAGTAGCATCATTAATAAATTCTAACAAAATATCAAAAGAGAAACACTGGGGAGGCAGTTCAGCACAGAGATAAATTTATTCTATTTTGATTTCACTTTTTTTTTCTTTTTCTTTTTTTTTTTTTTTTTGTTTTTTTTTTTTGTTTTGTTTTTTTTGAGACAGGGTCTTGGTTTGCACTTCAGGCTGGCCTGGAGCTCACTTTTGTAGCCCAGGCTGGTCTCAAACTCACACCAATCCTCCTGCCTCAGCCTCCCAAGTGCTGGGATTACAGGCATGCACCACCACATCCAGCTTTTTTTTTTTTTTTTTTTTTTAATATATTATTATGGCCAGCTCAGCCTGTCCTGGGTGTGGGGCTGGTGCAGTATGTGGTGCTGGGGATCCAACTACGGTCCCTGCAGTTGCCTAAGCTTTCCTAAGAAGGCGCTTTAGACTGCTGAGCCATCTTACCGGCCCCATGATTTCACTTTTTTTTCCATTTCACTGGGGATTGAATCCAGAATCTTTGTATACCCAGGTGCCCTCCCCCCCCCACTTGTTTTTCATTTGGGAGTTTCAAGAGTCTCACTGTAGTTCAAGATGGTCCTGGGGACCTGCAGACTGGCCCAGTTGTTTAAGCATCTGCTCAGGTAAATGCAGTCAGGTGCAAGAGACCTGGGTTCAGTCCCCATCTCTGCAAGCCTCACTTGGTGTGCCCTGAAGACATCCTCAGACATACAAGAAAAAGGCCTTCTCAAGCTGGTCTTGAACTTATTATGTAGTTCAGGCTAGCCTGGAACTTGTGGTGATCCTCCTGTCTCAGCCTCCCAAACACTGGCATTGGGATTACAGATGTAAGCCATCATGCCTCTTTTTTTAGCCTGGACAACTTAAATCAGTACATTGTCAGGCTGGACTTGAACTTGCCTGAGTCTTTAATCTTTCTCATCAGGGCCTGATAATTTTTTATCTTTCTCTCTCAGAGTCTACCTTCTCTGACCCTGAGCTTGTCTTAGGTATCCCAGTCCTTACTTCCCTGACCCATTAAGTACACATAGTCAGGCCAGTGAAATAGCTCAGTAGACTAAACACCTGCTTAGACAAGTACAGGGACCAAGGTTCAATCCCCAGCACCACATGCTGCACTGGCCCTGCCCTCAGGTGTGCTGAGCCCGCCATGGGGTCCAGGCATGTTGGTGCATGCCTATAATCCCAGAGCCAGGGAGGCTGAAAACAGAAGGATCACTATGAGTCCGAGCTGCACAGTAAGACCCTGTACCAAATACATTTAAAAAAAGAAACAAAAAAACGTAGTCATCTTCATCGGAGGTATGCTAGCCTTCAAGCTCTAGCAGTACCAAACCACAGAACTGTATAAAATTATTTTGCTTAATAAAGAGGAGCAGATGGAAACAATTACTTGCAGGCTAATTGTTCTCAACTGCCTAGGTAACAATAGCTACTAGGAGGACTCATCCTATGTGGTAGTCTGGTCTAGCCATTAAAATAGTGACTTATAAATGATTGAAAGGGGAAAAAAATGTTTTCCACCCTGGTAGTTAGTCAGTAAGGAGGGGAAATGTTTTCTCCTCAGTCTTCAGTAACATCGTCTCTCCAGCATTCCTTTCAGAAAACTCGTCATTTCTTTTTTTTGTTGTTTTGTTTTTATTCCTGAATGTATATTGCAGCTAAGTGTAATAGGGTATTTTCTGCTGATCTTTTTTTTTTAAAGAGAGTTGGGGTCTTGGGAAAGGTCGTTAGGTCATGGCAAGATTGCTTTCAAAGGGAATTGTGGGACTTGGCCCCTTCCCCTCTCTTTTCCTTCCTGGCTGACGAAGTGAATGGCTGCTCTGTCATGCGCTCCTACTGTGTGGTGCATTCTTACCTGTAAAAACTGCAAACATGTAAGCTCTGTACCAGGAGTCACCTTTTCATCTTGGCTACACTCTTTCTGGCTTGTTGTTTCTTTATGAGAAGTTTGTCACTCCAGCACTCGGGAGCTGAGGCAGGATGATGGTGAATTCAAGGCCAGCCTGGACTACGTAGTGAATTCTTGAGGGCAGCCTCAACTACCTAGAGAGGCCCTACCTTAAAAAATAAATAAATAAATAAATAAAGCTTGTCATGAAGGGATGCTATGGTGAGCCAGTGGAGGGGACTGGATGGTTCTTTGTTATATCTGTTTTGTGTGACTCTTTTCTCTCAGGAAGGGCATTCATAGCACAGAAGCGTTACCTCATGTCTACTACATCCCGTATTGAAGGGAAGACAGAAATGTACTCTAATGAGCGTGGTCCCTCCCATCCTCAGCCACAGAGCCCAGGGAGCCCAAGGCCCTCGAAGACTTGGTTGTCCAAAAGGAGCTCATAGTCCTGTTCAATTCCCCCGTGTGAAGGATGAAGTATGTGGGGGGAGAAGGAAATGGGACAAAAAAAAAAAATCCTTCCCAGGCCTTTCAGCGATATGAAGACGCATTCCTAAAAATCTCATAGAAGATGCCTGAGAAAGCGGGGCAATCAAAGCCAGACCTTAAGCGACTCCACCACTCCCACCCTGTGAAGGCCTGCTCCTGTGCAAACTTCCCTCATGACTCAGAAAATCCAATTCTCCAAGTGATCTCACCTTTCCTCCATTAAATTTTAATTCCTTTTCCATTTGTGGCAACACGCCAGGTAAGGTGAAATGTTCCATATAGACAATCTTGGATGGTGTAGGCAAGAGGCCCACCCCCTTTTCTACTGCCCACGGAGACCAATGGACAGGACTGGACTCTCCTCTGATTAAGAGAAACAAATCAGGCCTGCAGGAGAGGTTAGCAGACCACCTCAGAGCAAGCAGGGCTGAAAGCAGGGGAAACAAGGATGATGAGAATCTTGCTGCTGCTGCTGCTGGTGGTAGCAGTGGTGATTAGTGGTGGTGGTGTTGGTAGTGGAGATTGAACTCAGGGCCTGACCTTCAGCCTCAGCCCCTATTAGACTTTTTAAATTTTATTTTAAGACAAGTTTTTGCCAATTCACTTAGATGCCCAGGCTCCAAATCTCCTTCCTCAACTCCCCAGAGGGCTCTGATTATAAGGCATGTGTCACCATGCCCAGCAGAAACAAGAACTTCTAAATGGACAACTAAGTGTACAAAAGATAACATTTCCCATGCGCCCCTGTGATAGAAGCTGGCTTCATAAGGGCGGGTGAGTATTTTGATTAGAAAATACAAAACTTAGCTAAACAAAAAATAAAAGTGGCCTAGAAGCCAGGTTGGTGGAGGAGTACAGGTTTGATCTCAAAATTTACTAAAGAGGGCTGGGAAGACAGCTCAGCAGCTTAAGCACCTGCCTGGCAAGTGCAAGGTCCTAAGTTTGATCCCCAGTACTGCAAAACAAATAAACAAACAAAAAAGCAGTGAAGAGAGTGCCACGGATAGGACATTATGGGAAAAGCCCTCGTGATCTGGCTGAGGAATGGACACTCACTGCTTGCAAGCCCCATGTACAAAAGATTGTTGCTACCTCAGTCTAAAGCTGCAGCTATGTCCTTAGCTTGGATCTCATAAAAGAATATAGTTTTAATCATCAAAGAAAAAGATTTTATCTTTGGCTCCAATTACATAATTCTCACAGAGATGTATGCATGAATAATTTTCTGCATGTCATGCTTCAGTTTCAACATCAGGAGCCACCTGCAGTATCTAAACAGCCGGGGAATGTGTGCGAAGGATGTTGGTGGGTCAGAGGTTGGGCAGGGAACCTGGGTCACTCCAGGAAGCAGGCAGGAACCAATGCAGGTGAGTCAGCAGGAAACTCAGAAAAAAGGTGACATGGGAACACTATCCACAGCCACAGTTACAGCCCAGTGCACTCCACAGCCACTGCTATGAAAACCTTTTTTTTTTAAATATTATGGCCAGCTCAGCCTGCCCTAGGGGTGAGGCTGTCACAGCATGTGGTGCCGGGGATCAAGCAGCGGTCCCTGAGGTTGCCTATGCTTGCCTAAGTAGGCACTTTACACTCCTGAGCCATCTCACTGGCCCTGTGAAAACCTTCTAAGAGAGCTTGTACAAGACTTTGCATCACGACTCTATGAGCATCATTGCTAGCTGGGGCCACATGGCCTGAGCCAGGATGCAAAGACAAGAAGTGCTGGCCCTTTTCAGCTTCCACAGGCAGGGACCTTCCCATCAAGACCTTCCAGCCTTTTCAATTCCCGTGCTAGTCCTTCCCCATGTCACGCTGAGACAGCAATTGAGACTGAGAAGTGGTGGTTGGTGCCTATAATTGCAGGGCTTGGGAGGCTGAAAACAGGAGAATCACTACGAGTCTCATCTACTTATGTAGTGAGACACTATAGACCCTATAGACTCTGTACTAAATAAAAAAAAAAAAAAGCCACAATTAAACACTCCATCATTGTCCAGTTATAAAATGATTATTACCCAATTTCGTAAAATAATCTTTACTAAAATAAAGTCTTGAAATAAATACTCAAAGTGACAAGAGGGGAGGGTGAGTCTTATAAAGGGGAAGAGATTGAAAAAATAAAGACATTTTCACCACCATCAATCAGTATTATTAGCACCTTCTCATTTCCTCTGTACCGAGAGGCAATATTACTGTAACCCTGCACAATAGTTATCATTACCTGTCTTCCATAGGTCAGGAGACTGAGATTCAGGAAGGAATGTTCACAACTGGAGTGAGCACTGGAAGTAAGATTTGAGCACACTCAGCCTACACATCCAACTATGGTGCCCAAATGTCACCAGGTGATAATGACATCTTCTTACATAAATTCCACTGTGATTGAAAGTAATGTTCTTGATCCATGACTGCAAAACTAATGTTTTAAAGATGTTCAACAATACATCATAAGAAACAGATCAGCAACTATAAATTCCATAACTTTTAAAATGTAAAATCATGCTCCATTGCATAAATATACTCATGGGGCTTCAATTCATTTTGTTTTATTTCATTTCACTTCATTCTTTGTGTATGGTAGGCAAGGGCGCTCCTACTGAGTTACACCCTTCAATGCATTTCAAAATGCACACACAATATAGTTAAATATAGCTATATTCAGAATCTATCATATTACAAATTTGATGTGACATTAATATGAAAGCTATAGCAAACATTTAATTAAGAGTAATTTTGTATTTCCTCTTAGGTTATTGAAAAACCTTTAGGATTGAAATAGGAGATTAAGGGCTGGCCAAATAGCTCAGCAGATTAAAGTGGCTGTAAGCAGGTTCAGGGGCCAGGGTTCAATTCCCAGGCCTACCGTGCCAGCCCCGCCCCAGGGGCACACTGAGATGGCAATTGAGACTGGGCTAGGTGGTGCACGCCTGTACAGAAGCCTAGCTCATGGGAGGCTGTAAACAGGCAGATCACTATGAGTCCATCCTAGTAGTGAGACCCTGAACATCCTGTGGACCCTTCCCTAAAAAATACAAAAAAAAAAAAAAAAAGAAAAGAAAGAAGAGATCAAAATGTGAAAAAGCTGGCTGGGGAAGTAAGTAGGCATCACATGTTAATTACAAGATCCTAGAACATATGGGCTGAACAGTTCCCAAAAGCCCTGTGTGTGGCCTTCTTGAGAGAACTCAGCAAGTTTTCAATAGGATGACCCAGAGCTCTGAGGTGGAGGAATCCCAACTACACCTCTTAGAACCCGTATGTAGAACTTCTCAAGGATTTCTTCAAAACTTGAACAGTATAAAAGATACAGATGTTACTAGGAGCTTACACTGGTGGCTTTCCTCATGATACCTCTCCCTCTTCAGGGTGTTCTTTTATCTTGTTTTTTTCCTCTTTTACTCAGCCTAACTGCACCCTGCAGAGCCTTTGCTTTTATTTATTTATTTGGCTGGCTCAGGCTGCCTTATGGGTGGGGATTGAACTGCCCTGCCCTGTGCCTAACTAGGATTTCCCGCGCAGGCACTTAAACCACTGAGCTAACTCACCTGCCATTGCTTTGAGTTCTTTTTGTTCAGTGCTTTGTTCCAGGCCCTAAGAACCTGGATTCCAACTCCAAAGAGAGAGACGAAGGAGCTACCTGATAGCAGCATGATTGAATAGGCTGGTTGATTTTTAAACCTGCCTTCCAGAAATTTTACCACCTACCTTTCATTTTTCTCAGGGCCTCTATTTTACTCATTATACTCGAAAGTTTGTTCAGTCCCAAACTCAACACTATTGACATCCCCCCAAAGTCCCTCATACTTCTCCCAGAAGACACACACACACACACACACACACACACACACACACACACACAAACTCTGAAAATCTCCCAGGAAACTACTTAGGCAGGATAGCAGAAGGCTGTTTTATATATTTATTTTGTTGTTTGTTGGTTTCGGTGCTGGGATTGAACCCAGGACCTTGTCATGCTCAGCAAATACTCTACCACTTGGTTTCATCCCCAGGCCAAGAAAATGTATCAGAGTATTGCAGGAATGTGTGTGTACAGAATCTTATGTGCACAAAACATAAGATTACACATAATCTTTTGTGTGTACAAAACCTGTGTGCACCAATAAGTGCACATTTATGTGGGGATACATGTACAGATGCATGCGCTCTGTGTGTGCACATTAGTGTACACATGCGAGTATGTTTGTGGACGAATAAAAATTAAAGATGTTGCTTTCTAAAAAGCAATAAGGGGCTGGGGAGATAGCTCGGTAGAATAAGTGCTTGCCTGGCAAGCGCAAGGGCCTGAGTTAAAACCCTGGTTCCACACACAAAAAAAAGCGATAAGTGATTTGTGGGAACACAACTCTAAACTCTGTTTAATGCAGTCCTTACCAATTAGGCTCTTGTGAGAGGGAAAGTAGCAGAAACCCTTCAAAGAAACAAAAGAGCAGCATAAAGACCGAGTGGAATTAACCTTATAAAGAGATGAAAATATATAAACAAAATTTTACATTGAGCATTAAATTCTTTAGGACATTAATAGGAATACACTTGGTTCAATTACATTGCATTGAAATCACTATTTCTTTAAACCTTCAGTCATAATTCTTATATATATATATATATATATATATATATATATATCATTTATTTATTTATTTGGTACAAGATCTTGCTATGCAGCTCAGACTCCTAGTGATCCTCCTGCCTCAGCCTCCCCAGCACTGAGATTACAGGCATGTGCCACCACGCCTGATTATAGGGCAGGTGTGCTATGTGATACTAGGATTGAACCTGACTCCTTGTGCTTGCCAGGCAGGTGCTTAGACTGCAAAGCTATCTCCCCAGCCCCATAACTCTTTTTTTTTTTTTTTTAAGTCTTTTAACCGGGAATGGTATCCCATGCCTATAATGTCAGTTTCTGGGAGGCTGAGACAGGAGGATCCTTGTAAATTTGAGACAAGACTGGGATACAAAGTGAGCTCAAGGCCAGCATGAACTGCATAGCAAGACCCTGTCTCAAAAAGACAAAAACTTTTGGCCCAGCGTTAAAAAAGTAGATAAGACAGAATCTAGAGATCAGGACTGTTTTAATATAGAGGACATCAGGGCATGGATATCACCTGTAAGGGAAAAAAATTTTTTTTAAAACAGATTTAAAAGAGGGGGAAAAATCTACCTGACTTTGGTGAGGAAAAAAATATTTTTCCCTCTGGAGAGGAAAGTGAGACAAGGGGAACACTGCTGTTACAGTTTGGACCTTCAGTGCCCACCTCACAGTCCATGGACTGAATTTGGCTCCCTGCTTATGGCACCTTTGGGAGACGGTGGAGCCTCTAGTAGACTGGGCCTAGAGAAAGGAAGTTAGGTTGATGGGAATGATGGGATGCCCCCCCCATCCCTCTCTCTGCACTCAGCCCCCACAAGGTGAGTAGTTTCTTCTGCCACACACTACTCACCATGACGTTCTGCGAGCCCAAGGGCAATGGGGACAAATAAACATAGACTGAAATCTCTGAAACCAAAAGCCAAAATAAATCTTTTCTCCTTGTAAAAGAAAAAAAGAAAAAGAAAGAAAGAAGGAAAGAAAGAGAAAAAGAAAGCCTTTGTTAGGTTGGGTTTCCCAGACTCAAAGGCTGATATAAGGTGTGCAAGTGATTTATTAAGAGAGGGCTCCCAGGAGAAGTCAGCAGAGCAATAGAGGAGGCAGGAAAGGAAAGCGGGAGGCAGGCTGATCCCGCAGGGAACTCTGGGATAAAAATCATATAAGAGTCTGTTTCAACCTGAGGCAAGGGAAAGTCTTTGCTTTAGTCAGCCAATGAGGGCCACACCTGGAGGATGAAAGCTACCAAGAACTTTGCCCTTAGGGGAAAGCTGTTCCAGCAGCCCCAGGGCAGGTTCTCAAAGCAGAGCTGCAGGTGCACACATTGTAAACAAAAGATAAAAAGATTCTGTTAGGAGTCTCGTGTAGGCCTGTAATGCCAGGTCTTGGGAGGCTGAGGCTCGAGGATTGCTGAGAGTTCAAGGCCTGCCTGTGGCTACATAGTGAGCTCAAGGCCAGCAAACTGCACAGTGAGATCCTGTCTCAAAAAAGAAAGGAAAAGGGAAGGGGAGAGGAGAGGATGGGAGGGGAGGGAAGGAAAGGAAAGATCTGGGAAGAGTTAGGCAGAGCACCTGTATCCTCTGAAGACCACAACCTTCACCAAAGCCACTGCTATGTAGGACGTGTAGAAGGCACTTCATAGAAGAGGAAATCAAGGCCAGCCAGATAGCTTAGAGAACTAAAGCACCTGCTTAGGCAGGCATAGGGACCGGGTTCAAACCCCAGCCTGCCATGCCAGCCCTGCCCCCAGGTTGCACAGAGATAGCAATTGAGACTGGGTGTGGTGGTGCGTACCTGTGATTCTAGGGCTTGGGAGGCTGAAACAGGAGGATCACTAAGAGTCTGATCTGGGTAGCGAGACCCTGTAGACTCTGTACTAAAAACATTGAAGAAGAAGAAGAAGAAGAAGAAGGAGAAGGAGAAGGAGAAGGAGAAGGAGAAGAAGAAGAAGAGGAAATCAATAGTTTGGCAGCACAAATAATGTAAAAAGTGTCTGTAAGTCCTAAAGAATGAAAACTTCTAAGCTGAGGGTAGCTCAGTGCCAGAGCACCTCTCTGGCACATGCCATGCCTTGGGTTAGTCCCAAATATGTCTTTTTCAACTGTATGGCTATGGACTTCCTCTTTCCATGATTACCTTTTGCTACCCCTCTTCTGATGGGAACCATTAGTGTACAGAAGGGGGCCACCAGAGGAGTCTCCACTGGTTTTGCATATGAGATCTGGTACCAGTTAAGGAATTCTTTCTTAAGTTTCTTAACTTTTTGCCTGTTTCATTTGTAACACAGACAATGATAGTCTCTACGGACGATTATAAGAAATCAATGAATTACAAATTATGAAGTACTTAGGATGGCATTTGGTGATGAGTTTACTCATCTACTTAGTGATTATTAAATAAAAGTGATGATACAAGCAAGCCTGGTGGTACACAGCTATAATCTCAGGATTTGGGGAGCTGAAGCAGGAGGATTTCGAGTTTGAAGCCATCCAGGACTACATAATAAGACTCCATCAAACAAACCAACTAACAGTGATGCTACATATGCTCCCTTCATGATAGCTAGTAGGAAAAAACAAACAAACAAAAAATGTTGGGAATCTCAAAGGATGTTCTTTGCATTTTTTTTTTTTCTTTTTACCAGAGGCAGTAGACTAGAGTGAGTTAGAATAAGAGAAGAAAGTGCATTTTTTGTTTGCTTGTTCATTTTGTCTTTTTGAGACAGGGTCTTGCTATGCAGTTCAGACTGGCCTTGAGCTCACTTTTGTAGCCCAGGCTGGTCTCAAACTTATACTGATTCTCCTGCATCAGGCTCCCAAGAAAGTGCATTCTAGTCATTCATAAGTCTGGGCGAAAGGAAACCAGGTATGAGCAGAGATATGAATAGATCAGAAAATAGGCAGCCCAGGGCCAGCGAGATGGCTCAGCAGTCTAAAGTGCCTGCTTAGGCAAACTTAGGCAACCGCAGGGACCGTGCTCTGATTCCCAGCACCACATGCTATGCCAGCCACACCCCCAGGACAGGCTGAGCCGGCCATAATAATAATGAAAGAAAGAAAGAAAGAAAGAAAGAAAGAAAGAAAGAAAGAAAGAAAGAAAGAAAGGAGAAGCACCCCAGGTTGAGGAGATAGCTCAGCGGCTATCTCCTGCCTGACAAGCACAAGGCCCCAAGTTTGATCCGCAGTACTGAATGCTGTGCTGGCCCCAAAACCAGGTATGGTGGCACATGCCTATAATCCCAGTGCTGGGGAGGCTGAAACAGGAAGATCACTATGAGTTAGAACTTCATATTGAGATCCTGTATTAAACTAATGAATTAATAATAAAAAAATAGGCAGCACAACCCTTCAGTTGGAGAGGAAAAAGAATACAATTCCAGGACCTGACCTGAAACCCCAGTGTTTTCAGAATGAGTAATGAGTCCCCACACGAATGAGCCCCCACATCAGTGGCTGTCCTGGAAGCCGTGGCCAGAACAGCATATCTGTACCATGACTGCCAGATAGCGAGGTTAACAGGATTTGAACATGGGTCCTGGATGTTGGGTGACCTAAATGTGCTGAGGCACCTGGGGTCTCAAATCCCCACACACCGGGTTCTTGGTTTAGGACACAGCAGGATAAACTAAGAGCTTGGAATCCGATGACCTGCATTTCTATCCTGACTATGTGCAAAACTAGATGGCCTAAGCCAAATGGTTTTCATTTCTTTGAGCTTTGATATCCTCATCTTGAAAGTGGAGTTATTTAAAAACCAGCCTGGAAGCTGAGAATGGTTGGGAACATCCATAATCCCAGCATTCGGAGGTTTAGGTCATCTTGGGTTACGTAGTGAGTTCAAGACTGGCATAAATGACATAGTAAGATCCTATCTCAAAAAAGCCAAACCAGGGGCCAGGGAGCTAGCTCATCAGTGTAAGCCCCTGCCTGGCAAGCCCAAGAACCTGGGTTCGATCCCTGTTTCCTCATGCTCTGCCAGCCCCATGTTGTGCCAGCCACCAAAACTGGGTGTGGTGGCGCATGTCTATAATTCCAGCACTGGGTAGGCTGAGACAGGAGAATCATTACAAGTCTAAGCTTTGCAGCAAGACCCTGTACCAAATAAATAAATAAACAAACAAACAAACAAATAAATGTCAAAACAAAACAAGAAACAGCCTCATAGTGTTGGTTTTATCTTAGTTTTTCTTTTTGCAAGATGCATTGGGATATACAGTAGAGGGCATAGGACTGCACATATAATCAAACATGTCACCTGTTACTTGTTTGTATCCTCCCATGGGACAAGCCTCACCCTGGCTGCCCCATTTCAATGTCACCAGCTTTAGGTTATGGTTTATACAACCATTTCAGGCTTTTGCTTTTAATGAGTGACACTCTATTTTCAATCTAACATGCAACAGAAGTGGGATTTATAACCCACTGACAGGTGCCTGCAGCTGAGGGCAGGAGGCAGATGGCTGATCCTCCCTCAGGAGGTGCCTGCTGCCTGCTGAGCCAGCACCGGACACACCTCGGGAACCTGAGATTCCTGGGCTGAGAACACTCTGCACTTTCTGACACTCCTCACCACCCCCTCTCATTTTCCAATAGGAAGCTCACTGTGGGAGGCGCTTTGTTGCATCACTAGCTCAGCCAAAAACCAAACCAAACCCAATTTAGCTTTGCTATAAGCAATGATAGACACAAATCTTACATTTGATCTATTGTTTCTCTTAATACATGATAAATAAATAGCTAGGGAAATTTAAAACATTTGTTTTTATACCATTTAAACCCAACTTAGGCACACCCAGTTATTTCCATGCTACATTTTAGAGGCTTGTTTTCTTTTTCTCTTTTGTTTTTGAGACAGGATCTCACAATGCAGTTCAGGCCAGCCTTGAGCTCACTTTGCAACCTTGCTGGTCTCAAACTCTCAACAATCCTCCTGCCTCAGCCTCCCAAGTGCCGGGATTACTGTGTACACCACCACACCTGGCATTTCATTCTACATTTAAAACTGTATGGGGGCTGGGGAGATAGCTCAGTGGCATAAGCATCTGTCTGTTAAGTGCAAAGTCCCAAGTTCGAACCCTGGTACAGAAAAAAAAAAAAAATGTGCTGGTTGGTGCAGCATGCACCTGTAATCTCAGCATCCTGGATGCAGGAGGGTCACAGATTGGAGCCTAACCTGGGCAGCTTAGCAAGACTCCACCTCAAAATTTAAAAAAGAAGAAAAGGCCTGGGGATGTAGCTCAGAGAGGCCTTGGGTTCGATAGGTACTATGCTCATACAAAATAAAGAGGTCCAGAAATTTGCTGGGCCCCATTCCCAGGGTGCCCTAGTTGAACAGGATGACACAACTTCAGAATGAAATTAAAGCATGACTACAGTGGAGCTGGCTTGGAGCTTCAATTTAGAAACAAAAGGTGGGAGGACACTGAATCAGACGCTCCTTTGAAAGTGTCTCTTTATAACGCAGGGAGTTCCGTACATTACAGAATATCTGATTTTATAACTTTGAAGATTTCTCAGTACTTCTTTAACTGGGGAGCTTTACATTAAGAATGCTCTGCTAGCCCTGGCCTGTCAGGACCCTAAATCGCTGCAGGGCTTGTGTGTGAGGAAATTATTCACATCTCGGAATGTTAATTGCACTTGCTTCTAGCCTGGGGGCGGAGGGCCTGCAGCAGGATCACAGAGCAACAGCACAGGCCTTGTCTGGCCAGCTGTCTCTGTCTTTGGAAATGGAGAAAGAGAAGAAAGTCGCTGAAGTTTTGCCTTGACTTAAGATTAATCTTCTAAAACATGCCTTTCTGTGCCTTTTAGATAAAGCTTCCCTTCGAGGCTGTACTCAGTCCAGAAATGTAATACTTTTTCCCTTCTCTTCTAAGGTAAACTTTTTGTCTGACTTTTTCCATTTGGTGCTCATCCCCCTATCACCGGCTGCTCACCTGACACCTGCAGAGGTAATAAAATCCAGGACTGCTCAAATGTGTCCTGTCTTTTGTATACCACAGTCAGAATGTCTGATGTCTTTTTCCAGTTACATAGCTACCAGAACCCCAGTGTTGGGCAGAAGCCTTCTAGAAGCTTGGGAAGCAGGTTAGTGAATCTGCTGGCCCTCCTGCATAGTTTAAAAAGTAATAATAAGATGGGGATAGTGGCACACACCCAAATCCCAGCACTGGGGGAGGTGAGAAAGCAGGAGGATAGTTTCAAGTTTCAAGAGACCAGCCTGGACTCCATAGTGAGCTCAAGGCCAGCCTGAACTGCGCACTGAGACTCTGTCTCAAAAAGACAATGAATGAATGAATGAATGAACAAATGAATGAGGCTGGCCAGATAGCTCAGCGGATTAAAGCACCTGCTTAGGCAGATGCAGGGACTGGGGTTAGATCCCAGGTGAACTGTGCCAGCCCTGCCCCTAAGGCGTGCTGAGACAGGGATTGAGACTGAGTGTGGTGGTACAGGCCTGTAATCTCAGTGCTTGAGAGGTTGAAAAACAGGAGGATCACTATGAGTCTGATCTGTGCCATGAGACCCTGTAGACCCTGTACTAAATACATAAAAAAATAAATAAATAAACAGTAATAAAAAGAAATAATAAGTAAAGCATCATCAATATACTAGCTGAAGCCAGGCGAGGTGGCTCACACCTGTAATCCCAGCACTTGGGAGGCTGAGGCAGGAGGATCGGTGTGATTTTGAGACCAGTCTGGGCTACAAAAATGAGCTCAAGGCCAACCTGAACTGCATAGCGAGACCCTGTCTCAAAAAGACAAAAAAAAAAAAAAAAAAAAAAAAATCTATCTATCTATCTATCTATCTATCTATCTATATATATATATATATATAGAAATATATTTGCACATGGTACAAAAAGAAAATTGTTAGCTATTATTCCCATTGTGTCTCTCATGTTACAATAGTCACACAAATTACCTGAACTAGATGTGGTCATTGTGGCAGGTTGAATGGCTGGGTCCACAAACGTCCACCTTAACCTTTTCTAAAACCCACTGTGCCTGGACTCTGCTATAGGCTTTTTCTTTTTTCTTTTTGTATTTGGTATAGGGTCTCACTATGCAGCTCAGACTCATTTTCAGCCTCCCCAGTACTAGGATTACAAGCGTGCGCCACCAGGCCCAGGCTCCGCATTCAGTGCTCCTGGAGTCGGGACCAGCACTGCGTGCAGTGCCAGGGCCAGCAAGGCATGCGGTGCAGGGGATTGAACCCCGGTCCCTGAACTTGCTTAAGCAGGTGTTTACTCTGCTGAACTGTCTTGCTGGCCCTTTGTTGTAAGCTTTCATTTGTGACTTAGGTTCTGCCAAGCAGATGCTCCAGGGAAGTAAAAGCGATTGAGGTGAAATAGCTAGATGCTAGTAGGTGTATCTGTCTTCTGCTAATTAATTAATTAATTAATTTGATATTTTTGAGACAGTCTCACTATGCAATTCAGGTTGGCCTTGAGCGCACTTTGTATACCAGGCTGGTCTTGAACTCACAGTGATCCTCGTGCTTCATTCTCTGGCCTCATCCTCCCAAGTCCTGTGATTACAGGCACACGCCACCATGTCTGGCTGTATCTGTCTCGTGTAACCTTCACAGTGTTAGGGTTTTGATAGTAGTTTTGGTATCTGGCCACTAGCATCAGAGGTATGACTGGTAAGAGGTGGGTGTGGGGTTTCCCTAAGAACGTTCCCCTGTCTGGTTTGCCATTTTTTCTAGGATTCTTTCTGGCTGCGTGGTATCCTGGTCTATTTCCCTGGCACTGCTGGAAGCTCAGTGAACTACCTAATACCTTGCTACAATCTCTTTCTGTTAAAAGTAGGTGAAGTGGGCCAGTGAGATGGTTCAGCGGTCTAAAGCACCTGCTTAGGAAAGCTTAGGCAACCGCAGGGACCATGGTTCAATCCCCAGCGCCACATGCTGCGTCAGCCCCAGGGCAGGCTGAGCTGGCCATAATCTAAAAAAAAAAAAAAGTAGGTGGAGTGAATTCTATTGTCTGCAGTTCAGAACATAGTAATTATCAAGATGATCAATATGGTAATATAATCCTTATCATTACAGTAAATAAGTTTTCTTTATTAAGCATATAAAGAAAAGCATGTCTAAAAACTTTGTCTTTGACTTCAAAATGCATTTACCCTAAAAGATACCACATGAATGGAAACCGTTTTTTTTTTTCTTATGGCAGAAAGACTTTAGTGAGGACGAGAATGAACTAATTAAACTTGAAGCCTACAAAGACTCCTCACTTAAGTCTTTCTGAAGGATGACAGGTGTGCATAGCAGGCAGAGTGTTCTCTAGAAAGCATAAGGGGTGTGAAAATGTGCTCAAAAGCCAGGGTACGCGTATCAGGACTTGGCTGGGTATGTTGTACAGTCATTAACGTACATGCACCTCAGACAGTGCCCTGGGATGTGCTCGTTACAACAGTGAGAACAGCTGGAAAGAAGCAATTAACAAAAGCATGGAGAGCTATCTATGGACAGATTTGGAATTAATGTATGACATTAATGGGTGACATAGGGCTTCAGTTTTACCCATATTTTTACCTGGTTTTGATGGTTATGAAATAAAAATGTCAACTTCTCCCTCTGAAGACTGCTCTTGTTCTTAGGGTATATTTTCTGAACATGGCCCCATTGAGAGAACTCTTCTCATTTTTTTTTTCTTGCTGGCTGAGGCTGCCTTAAGGGCAGGTCTCATGCTCCATGTGGGGGTGGGGATTGAACTTCGGTCCCCTGTGCCTGAGAGACTTTGCCAAATCATATGCTTTAACCAATGGAGCTACCTAGTAAGCCCCCTCTCTTGTCCTTTTAATACCTAATTTTCTTTCTTTTTTCTTCTGTTTTATTTTTTATATTATGGTCGGCTCAGGCTGCCCTGGGGGTGGAGCTGGCGCAGCATGTGCTGCTGGGGATAGAATCGCACTCCCTGCAGTTACCTAAGCTTGTGTAAGCAAGCACTTTAGGCTACTGAGCCATCTCACCGGCCCCTTTAATACCTAATTTTCCACCTCTTCAGAGCAGATCTAATAACTTTCTAAAACACTAACGTAATAGGCAGACCTATCAAGTACTTAAGATTCTTATTTTCCTTCTCCCTCAAGAAAAGAGGACCAGCTGGGCGTGGTGGCGCACGCCTGTAATCCCAGCACTTCGGAGGCTGAGGCAGGAGTATCGGTATGAGTTTGAGACCAGCCTGGGCTACAAAAGTGAGTTCAATGTCAGCCTGAACTGCATAATGAGACCTGGTCTCAAAAAAAAAAAAAAAAAAAAAAAAAAAAAAAAAAAAAAAAAAAAAAAAAAAAAAAAAAAAAAAAAAAAAAAGAGACAGAAAGAAAAGAGGACCAAAGAACCAAAAGAAGCTAGACCTCTGGTCTAGCCAGGTGGTACATTAGTTTCCTGTTGCTGCTGTAATAGATTGCCACAAACCTAGTGGTTTAAAACAACACAAATTTAGCGGGGCATGGTGAATGCAATCCAGCACTCAAGAGGCTGAGGCAAGAGTGGGCCATGAATTCAAGGCCAGCCTGAATGGGATAGTGAGATGCTATCTCCAAAAGAAATTATTCCTTTATAGTTCTACAGGTAAAAATATCTAAAATCGGTTTTAGAGTTTTAGCTAAATGTCTCCAGGCTTGGCTCTGTCTAGTAGCTTCAGGAAAGAATCTATTCTCTTGCTTTTTTCAGTTTCCGAAGGTCCTCATTTTCCTTGCCTTGTGACCCATGCCACCACTCCAGACTCTTATTCTGTGATCACATCTGCCTCCCCTCACCACATACACAAGGAAACTTATGGCTGCCTTGCATTCACCTGGACAATCAGGGATATTCTCTCTATGGTGTGATCCTTAACACATCTTCAAAGCACGATTTTGCCATATAAGGTAATATTCACAATGTCTGGGAATTAGAGCTCATTCACCTTATCACAGATAGCAAACCATGAGCTCTAGCTTTCTTAGTCAATGGAGGTTTCCTTTAAGACTGTACGGAGAAGTGAGAGCCGGAAATCAAGAATGCCAGTAGGCATGTGAGATTCAACTACAGTATCTGTTCATCTTGCATCCTTTCTGCAGCAGGTACCTTTGGCTAAAGTCTCTAGACCTCCACTGTTATCATGCCTCTGTTTCTGTTTCCTCTTCTTCCTGACTTTGGTACCTCTAGCAGTCAAAGTGAGTCATCTTTACACTATCCTGTAAAGGATCCTCCTTCCTGCCACACTCTTGTAAGAAGGCATCTCATTGGCTGCTCTCTAGCCTACAGGTGACAGCTTCTAAATCACTTACCAATCCTTGGTCCAATCAGCTTTGGCCAGGAAAGTTGTCCTGTATGACACAAAACATGGCCACCAAGGCATAGGCACCACAAGGTCTTTCTCTATGAAAGAGTCTGAGAAGCGACAACCATTCAGAGACTGTTACACTCCTCTCCAAAAACAATGTCAGTTGGGAAATAGTCTTTTGTGTATTGATTTGTGCAACCAGAATGTTGATAAGTGCTTATAAGTGAGTTTGGAGGACTGGCCAGATAGCTCAGCAGACTAAAGTGCCTATCTCGGCAGAGCTCAGCAGCCGGGCTTTGGTCCCTGGCATGCTTTGCTGGCCCTGGCCCTGGAGCGCGCTGAAATAGCAATTGAGACTGGGCATGGTAGCACATACCTGTAATCCCAGCTGTTGGGGAGGCTGAACACAGGTGGATCACTACAAGTCTGATCTACATAGTGAGGCCCTGTAGACCTGTACTAAATATACAAAGAAAAAAAGTGAGTTTGGGTTAACATTTATGAAGTATTCTTTTTTGTGTGGAACTGGAGATCAAACTCAGGACCTTGCACTTGCAAGGCAGGCACTTGTGCCCCTGAGCTATCTCCCCAGCCCTATGAAGTATTCTTAAGAGAAAAGAAACGATAAAATGTTCAAACAATGAGCTTGTCACAATGGCCTATTGTCTACTCATATATTAAAAAGTATAGAAAAGGTAAGCAAATCACTGAAGGAAGTCTTCCGGGTCAAAGATTTTCATGGTACTGCAAGTTATATAAAGCAACGTACTGGAATTCCCAATGCCTGAGTCATCCATGAAAAATAGCCCTTATAACTTGCAGGACACTGAGTTTAATTCAGAAACTGTATATAAACGTTTCCTATCTTTGACCGAGAGAGGCAGTCAGGAAAGAAGTCACTCATGGTGTACATAGACACTGCCTTCTCTTTAAAGGAAAGCAGAGAGCCTGATACACTGATGTTCTTGGATCATGTCAGATAATCATAGGTACAACCACTGGATTAGTCATATTATGAATTTCACATTCACCATGTAATTGGCACAGACCTTTAAACAATCCTTTCCCTGTGGAAGCCAGTGTATTGCTGAAATTAAAGAAACTGTCCCCCTGGGGAAAATGGTGTGAGCTTTCACTTGGCTCACCTTGGTTGTGAGTAGCAGCTTTCCAGGAGTTAGTGCTCTTTGCCAAGCTGCCCAAATAGAAGCAAACAAACAGACCATCCTTAAGAATGCGAAGCTTTTCTCACCCAGTAGGAACCCAAAACAAAATAAAGAAAAATATATTTATGTCTGGGCTAAGAGAATGAATTAACTAATGTATTGTGTGTCCCACTGCATAAAACAAATAAGCCTTGGAATAGCCCAGGTGCTTCCATGCCAGCCAGGGGGGATTCTGGGGCCAGGAGGATCATTTAGGTCCCAGTTTGGGCACTTACCTTCTGCACAGCCTTTAGTGGGTGAGACCTGTAGGGATGCGGGTGAACATGGTGATGATGTGATACTGCAGGCTGAGTAAATGCACGCCTCATAAGCCGTTCTGTTTTTCTCATCTGTTGTTTTCTCTTGCCACCTCCAAAATCACAGTCAGAAGCCTCCTCAAAACACCAACCTACCTCTCCCTCCTTTGAAACTCAGTGCTGGAATCCGTAGGTGCTTATTCGGTCTCTCAAACCTCTTGGTAACAGTTTTTATCTCTTTTATTCTCTTCACTCCCTTTTCTCTCTCCCCCTCATTTCTCTTTCTTATTGCACTGAACACTGGATCCAGGGCCTTGCACGTGCTAGGCTAAGACTATTGAGCTATATTCTCTGTCTTTAGATTCAGCTTTTGATGAATTTCCTTCCAACCTATGTTTTAAGCAACTATCTCTAATTTCAGAGCTCCATTTTTCCCTTCCATATTTCATTTTGGAGGCTGGGGACATAGCTCTGTAGCACAAGTGCCTGCCTGGCAAGTGCAAGGTCATGAGTTTGCACCCCAATTCCGTGCCCCCGCCCCAATTCTTTTTGGATCTTCTGTTTCTTTGATTTTGTTTCTCCATAGGTCAAAGTATAAACTGGACAGGAAATTTCCATCAAAGTTAAAAAATGTAAAATGTGAGAGCTGGGGTGATAGCTCAGTGGTCTAAGCACCTGCCTGGCAAGTGCAAGGACCTGGGTTCAATGTCTGGTACCACATGCAGCGTCTGCCAGGAACACCAGGTGTGCCATGCTGGTCACCAAAACTGGGTATGGTTGTGTACGCCTGTAGTCCCAGCGCTGGGAGGCTGAGATAGGAGGACCACAAAGAGTTCAAGTCCAAGCTGTGTGGCAAGACCCTGTACAAATAAATAAATAAATAAAATTTAAAAATGCAAAATGTGGCCATATTTGTAAAGAAAGGAGGAAAGAAATCATACCTGCTCCCTTACATTTTTTAAAAAATGAACTTAGGACATTATGAAGAATTCTATCTGATGATTAACTATGATGTCAATTCAAATAAGAAGCACCTAGCGGATCAGTTTAGTACAGTTCTGGGCATGCCTGGGCATGCCTTCAGCTTACTGAAGAGGAAAGACCCACTCTGGGTGTGGGTGGCACTGACCAACTAGGTCTGTACCCTGGATGGAATAACAAGGGAAAGCAGGAGGTCTCAGTTCGCTTCTCTGGAGGCGCATCGGTCTTCATCACCTTCAGACGCTCATCAATGGGCAGCCAGCCCAGCCTCCAGGGTGCTCTTCCTCCTTCCAACTCAGACCCTTGGCTTCCTAATGCAGACTGACATTGCCATGGGCTCCTGGACTTCAACTTTTGACCAGATTCTCTGCTTTCCAGCACATAAATGGCCCTTCTCTATTCTTCCACTCCAACCATAGGCAGCCATTGTAAGTCTACCTTGTTATATATATAGCCTTTTTGAGACAGGGTCTCACTATGCAATTCAGTCCGGCCTTGAGCTCACATTGTAGCCCAGGCTGCTCTTGAACTCACAACGATCCTCCTGCCTCAGCCTCTGGAGTACTGGGATTATAGGCTTGTTACATGAAGCCCCAGCTCTATGAATATTTTATTTTTCTTTTTATGCATTTAGTACAAAGTCTACAGGGTCTCACTACACAGATCAGACTCATAGTGATCCTCCTGTTTTCAGCCTTCCAAATGCTGGAATTACAGGCACGTGCCACCATGCCCAGTCTCTATATTCTTTTTTTTTTTTTAATGGCCAGCTCAGCCTGTCCTGAGGGTGGGGCTGGCACAGCATGTGGTGCCAGGGATTAAACCGTGGTCCCTGCAGTTGCCTAAGCTTGCCTAAGCAGGCACTTTAGACAGCTAAGCCATCTCGCTGCCCCCTCTATGAATATATTCTTACATTATTTTAAGTCTATTACTCTAGTGAATCATGTTCCACTCCTACCCCCATCCTTTCCTGGGCTGCAGTTTACTCATTTTCTTTGATTCCGTTTTGAGCAATAGAAATATCTTCTACACCCCACTCAACTTTTATTCATAATTTCAAAGAATATCAGGGGCTGATCAGGGTGAGAGATTAAAAAAAAGAAAGATAAGGAGAAACACAAAGGACATGGAAGGCTGAGAGGTCAGTGCCTCAGGATGGGCAAGGACAAAGGCACTCCACCTGTTTATGGGGCCCGCAAACAGTTACCAGAGGGAGTATCAGATGACTCAGAGGGCGGAGTCGATCTTAAACTGTTGAGGATCTCATGCTGATGAGGACAGTGGAGAAAGACGGTAGGTTAGCAAGAAGTTTGTTTTTCCCCCAGGTGAAATCATTTTTTATTATAACTGGTTCTCAAGGAGCCAGGAGGTCTTCAGTGGATATAAACTCACCCTTAAGTGTCACAGCATTGCGGAACCATTGAGGCCTCATGGTGACTGGAGTTGTTTCCGCATATCATAGCGAGCTCGCATGGCCAGATGGTAGGCCTCAGACAATCCCCCACCACGATTTAATTATGAAATGATTTTTTCCCCAAAAATTATATAGATTGGCTCTTGGCAACAAATGGACCAAAAGGGCCAGTCAAATAGCTCAGGAGATTAAAGCCCCTGAAAGCCCATGCAGGGGCTGGGCTTTCAATCCCTGGGCCTGTCGTGTAGGCCCCACCCCCAGGGAGCATTGAAACTGGACGTGGTGGTGCGTGTCTGTAATCCCAGCTCGTAGGAGGCTGTAAACAGGTATATCACTACAAATCCGATCTAGCAGTGAGATCCTGAACATCCTCTAGACCCTTTCCTAAAAAAATTTTAAAAAGGGGCTGGGGAGATAGCTCCGTGGCACAAGTACCTGCCTGGCAAGTGCAAGGTTGTGGATTTGAACCCGCAGTCCCACCAAATAAATAAATAAATAAATAAATAAATAAATAAATACATACATACATAGTGAACTAGAGTAAGTAAAAGCATATTAAGACTGATGTTGGTACTGGGAATCAAACTCAGAGTGATTAAAATATTCTGAATCTCTTAGAGCATAATAAATGTTAGTTTTTCATTAAAATTATTATCTGTTCCAATAGCTAATATTTATTTTATTTATTTTTGTTTTTTAAGAGAAGGATATTTATTGAGGAAAGAAAGCTTCTGTCTGAGAGAGGGACAGAAGGGGGGCCTGAGTGGATTGTCCCCCACTAATATTAATTTACTATATTATAGGTAGTGTCCCATTCTTCTCACAATACCACAGAAGGTAAGTAAAGCTAGGTGTGGTGATGCACACCTGTGGTCCCAACATCTGGAATTTGCAACAGCAGGTCTACAAATTCCAGCTCTCTCTGGGCAATTTAGTGAGACCTTGTCTCAAAATAAAAACTACAAGAAAGGGCTGGGAATGTAGCTCAATGTGAAGTCCCTGGATTTAATCTCCAGTGCCAAAGATAAAAAAGGAAAAAGAGAGAGAGAGAGAGAGAGAGAGAGAGAGAGAGAGAGAGAGAGAGAGAACAGCAGGTAGGGGAGACTGAAGATACAGTTTAGTGTGAAGAGCTGGAGTTTAATCCCTAGTACAATGGCAAGCAGAAAGATTTTAACAACACCCAAAATTTGGAGTTAGATTTATGTCAATGGGCACTGACCGGGATCTTCCCCAAAGTGTCAGGCCCTGGTTTCTGGTAATCTAGGGCTTCTATGGGATAAGCAAGTGTGAAGTCCAGAGGCAGAATGGCTTGTCAGTTGGGGATTGGTTTCTACAATGTGCATCATAATGACCAGCTATGCAACATGGTGACCAGCCATTTCTTTCTTCCTTTTTTTATTTCTATTTTTTTTTTTTTTTAAATGTATTTAGTGCAGGGTCTGCAGGGTCTCACTACACAGCTTGAACTCCTAGTGATCCTCCTGTTTTCAGCCTCCCAGGCACTGGGATTACAGGTGCATACCACCACGCCCAGTCTCAATCACCTTCTCAGTGCACCCCAGGATTGGAGCCTGCACTGTAGGCCCAGGATCGCGCCCCAGTCGCTGTATCCACCTAAGCAGGAGCTTTAATCCACTGAGCTATCTGGCAAGCCCTTGTGATCAGCTACTTCTAAGGGACAGAAGCAATCAGAACTGGAGCAGAAAGTATTACCTGAACAACTAAGGAACTGAAGTGAGGGTCAGGGATATAACTTGTAGCACAAGTGCCTGCCTGGCCAGTGGAAAGTGCTAAATTGAATTCTTGGTACAAAAAAAAAAAAAAGAAAGAAAGAAAAAGAAACTGAAGTATGTGGGTGGCAGGCGGCTGTTTTGTTTTGTTTGTTTGTTTGTTTTCCAGACCAGGGCTCAAACTCATGACCTTGCACTTGCCAGGCAGGCACTTGTGCCATGGAGCTATCTCCCCAGCCCCTGGTTTGGTCTTTTTGAGGCAAGGTCTCACTATGCAGTTCAGGCTGGCTTTGAGCTCACATTGTAACCTAGCCTAAACCTACAGCGATCCTCCTGCCTCAGCCTCCCAAGTGCTGGGTTTACAGGCACACACCACCACGCCCAACTAGCTTGGTATTTTAAGCGCCTGCCTGGCAAGCCAAGCACCTGGGCTCGATCCCAGGTACCACATATCATGCCAGCCCCGTGCCTGCCGAGCCAGCCACCGAAGCAGAGCGTGTTGGTGCACACCTGTAATCCTAGCGCTGAGGAGGCTAAGACAGGAGAATCATAGGAGTCCAGGCTATGTAGCAAGACCCTGTACCAAATAAATAAATGATTCAATAGAAAAAAGAAGAAGGAATAATCCTACCACCCTGGCTTAGCCAAATCCCTTCCAGGCACACAGATTCTAACCTTCAGTGTGTCTTCGCCTCATTTATTCTGATTTTGAAGTCTAGGAAGAAAGCATCTGGCTGGCCAGCCTGCCATGCCTTTGTCCTAGCCAAGAGCATGTCAGGGAAGAGGTTCAGCTCTCGGCCCCTCCACCCGCTAGTGGGAGTGAGTGTGCCGTGACTCACCCGGTGGGAGCTCCTCCAGCTAGAGGAGGGCTGAGATGCCAGGCGGCCACAAACGTTGACAAATTCTGCACAACAGGAATGAATTAATGTGGGCCTGGTACTGTCATTGAATCACAATTTATATTTTAGTCCCCTCACTGCTATTAGAGAAAGCCCAGAGCACATTTACGAGTCATCATTCAGAATAACTTACCAGCATGATTCATTTTCGTTTTCCTTTCAGAAGGTGACATTTTCTGACCAACGCCGGGAGGTTTCCTAATAGGGAGCCTGCAACCTCCTCTGCCTGTTGAGGTGGCCCGCTTGGAACTTCTTGGCTATAAGTCAGGAGAGTTTTTCCCATTTGAATGTGGAAGCCCAGATCCAGTAGTAGTAAGGAACCACCTGTGATGGGTATTTTTTTTTTTTTAAATCTTACTTATTTGTTTATTTATTTGGTACAGGGTTTTGCAATGCAGCTCAGACCCATAATGATCCTCCTGTCCCAGTTTCCTTTGTGTCTCGGGCACAGCATGTGGTAGTGGGGATTGAACCCGGATCTTTGTACTTGTAGGCAGGCGCTTAGACCACCACGCTATCTCCTCAGCCCAGGAACTCAGGAATTGCCTTTCATTGCCCTCAGGTCAACTATTTTCGTAACAGCTGGGGATGGTGGTCCATGCCTTTAACCCCAGGTATGCGGTGCCCTGACACAAGAAGACTGCAGCCTGAGTGACGTAGTGAGATCCTCACTCAAAATAAAAAATAAGGGATGGGGCCAGGAATGTAGCTCAGCAGCACAGTGCTTGCCCAGCAAGCATGAGGTCGTGAATTCAATTTCTTATACAGAAAGAAGGTGAGGGGTGGGGGGCTGGTGATTAGCACAGTGGTGGAGTGCTCTATTTAATCTTCAGCGCAGCAAGAAAAAAAGAAAATAAATAAATAATTTGAATTTTTTTTTTTTAAATTTTAAAGGGTTGGTGGTATAGCTCAGTGGTACAGTGCCCCGAGTTCAATCTCCAGTACTGAAACAGAAAAGAGTGAAAAACTGTTTTTTCTTCAAAACTGGGGATCGAATTCAGGACTTTGCACTTGCCAGGCAGGCACTTGTGCCCCTGAACTATCTCCCTGGCCCCGTGAAAAACTTTCTTGATAGCAGCTTGGCACATGCACTTGCTGCCTTTGGGAATTTCAGTGAACCTGGCTTTTCCGCATGCACCCGGCACATATGTGTTTATCTTCCATCAAAATCCTGGAAGGCCAGGTGGGCAGTGTGGATGCAGCCGTGCCAGCAGAGGCTGGGGGCAACACACTCCAAATACAAACTTTCAACTGCGCAGCCTCCAGGTGAGTCCAGTTAGAGGTTGACTGTACAGTCCTAGCAAGAGGAAACTTTTCTAATAGATAACATCTCAACTTTAATTTTTATGGGGGTCTAGCATAGTTTCCAATCTGCCTGATGCTGTCTATAGTTTAATTGCTTCTACTACATTTTTAGTTTTAAATGTTTTTGGTACCAGGGAATCAAAAACAGGACTTTGCACTTGCCAGGCAGGCGCTGTGCTACTGAGCTATATCCCCAGCTCTATTTTTACGTTTTAAGTGAAAAAATTTAGATGTTTGATTTTGTTACATAGATTTTTTTTTATTTTTTTATTTTAGGGAAGGGTCTGCAGGGTGTTCAGGGTCTTACAAGTAAATTGGACTTGTAGTGATCCACCTGTTTATAGCCTCCTAAGAGCTGGGATTACAGACAGGCGCCACCATGCCCAGTCTCAGTTGCTGTCTCAGCGCACCCTGAAGGCAGGGCTGGCATAACAGGCTGTGTTTCTATACATGGTGCAAAGAATCAAATAGTAATAAACAGGATAGGGCAGACAGCTCAGTAGAATAAGCGCTTGCCTGGCAAGCGCAAGGGCCTGAGTTCAAAGCTCGATTCAGAAAGAAAGAAAGAAAGAAAGAAAGAAAGAAAGAAAGAAAGAAAGAAAGAAAGAAAGAAAGAACAGTAATAAACATACTGAGCATGGTAGTGCATGTCTAGAATCCTAGAACTTGGGAGGTTGAAGCAGGAGAATCGCAGTGAGTTCAAGGCCAGCCTGGGCTACATAGTGAGTTCAAAGAGAGCCCAAACTGCTCATGCGTCTCAGTGGCAGAGTACCTACCAAGCATGCACAAGGCCCTGTATCTGATCCCCAGCACAAAGCACACCATCCTTCAGATCCCTGTTGTCCTTCAAGCTCAGGCTCCAGCTTATTCACACTTAATGTGAAGCCACTGAGGTTTTGGTTTCTTTTATGGTACTAGAAATTGAACTCTAGGCCTACATCCCCAACCCTTTTTTGCTTTTTATTTATTCATTTATGTTTGTATTTAGCACAGGGTCTCACTACACAGCAGACTCATATTGATTCTCTTGTTTTTCAGCCTTCCAAGAGCTGGGATTACAAGTACGTGCCACCACACCTGGTCTCAGTGTACCCCAGGGGCAGGGCTGGCATGGCAGGGATTGAACCGTGGTCCCTGTGTCTGCCTAAGCAGATGCTTTAATCCACTGAGCTATCTGGCCACCTCCTCACAACCTTTTTTGAGGCAAGATATTGCTAATTTGTCCTTAATGAGACTGAACTTCTGATCCTTCTGCCTCAGCCCCCGAAGTGCTAAGATTACAGGCATGTGCCACTCTGCCCAGATGGCACTTTTCTTTAGAAACATTTTTCTGCAAGCTTTTGAGCGTACTGTCTTGGATATTGTGCTACCAGAGTATCCTTCTAGAACTCTCTTTAGCAAGTAGTATCCATTCCTGGTCCCAGTATAATAACCTGCAGACCACGAGCTGATAAATGTACAAAGCAAATTAAATGTCTGCTCATATTTATCATTGTGCCTCTTTGTGCCCCTGAATTTTAAACCTCAGTCTGCAGCAGAATCACCCGCTGGACTTGCTAAGGCAATTTGCTGGGGCACATGCTCTGTTCAGGATGGAGACCAGGAGCTGCAATTTTTCAGGTGCTGCTGCTGCCAGAGGTAACCTGTGATCCTCTCTGCTCCCTGTAAGGAAAGGAATTTCCTTGTCCTTTGTCCGTAGTTCTGAGGGGAGCCTGGCCTGTTTTACATTGGACACTCTCTGTGTACCAGGAGGAGCACGTGTTCATACCAATGAACAAGTGTCTGAAACAATGTATTGATTTAGAATTCCAAGCAGCTAAACTGAAACTTTATGTACTGTTGCCTCCAAGTCCTTTCTGGGTCTGGAGGAAGGATGAGCAACTCTTGAAGTGGGGGGAGGAGGCAGAGACCAGAAGGAGTGAGATAGGATAAAGGTTATTTAGGACCAGTGAGTGCCTCCATCCTCTGACCCAACTGCTTGGTAGTGAATGTACCTCTTCCACGTGGTCTGTGGTCTGTCATATCACCATCACCATCTCCATTAGCATCATGATTAGTGCTAGAGATTGAACCCAGCGTCTCATGTATGCCAAGCACATGCTACTTCTGAGCTCTACTCTCAGCCTGCATTCTAATTATAAAAGTTTGTTTCATACACATGTTTTGAGAAATGTTTAGGAGGCTGGGGAGATAGCTCTGTGGCACAAATGCCTGCCTGGCAAGTGCAAGGTCGTGAGTTCAAAGAAGAAAACAAAAAAAAAGAAAAATGTTTTATATGAAAAACTTCAGGCACATAGAAAAGTAGAGCACAACGACCACCCATAGACTCAAAGCTATAATTTAGTTATTATGTGGTAGTTTTATTTCTTTCTTTCTTTATTTTTGTCTTTTTGAGACAGGGTTTCCCTATGAAGTTCAGGCTGGTATTGAGCTCACTTTTGTAGCACAGGCTGGTCTCAAACTTGTACTGATCCTCCTGCCTCAGCCTCCCAAGTGCTGGGATTACAGGCGTGTGCACCACCACACCCAGCTTGGTGGCTTCATTTATATATATGTATATTACTCATCTCTTTCATCATTGGTCCCAAATACCTGATATGTGCAGCTTACAGGAGAAAAGGGTTATTTTGGCGCACAGTTTCACATGGTTCACTTTCTAGCTTCATAAGACAGAAATAGCACAGTAGAGGAAAGCAGTCCAGCCCTGGCAGCCAGAAGGCAGCCAGAGGGCAGGAGCCAGGCATCAGTGCCCCAGTAACACCCTCCTGCAACCAAGTCGCATGCCCTACAGTCCCACTCAGCTATTGTCAGATGAGGAACAGAAAAGGAGAAGCAATGGTGCAGCAGAAGAAGAACCAGCCATGTGCAGAAAAGGATCGCATGTGAGCAGGGGAAGGGGAGACTGGGCAGGGCCCAGGCTAGCGCCTTGATAATAACTTGCTCTGCGGGGAACTAACCCACCCCTAGAAGACCTGTGTCAGTCTTTTCATGAGGTCAGGGCTCTACCATCTAATCAGATTCCACTAGGTCCCTACTTTTTTTTATTTTTTAGACAAGATTTTGCTATGTAGCCCAATCTGGCTTGAATAAAAAATAGTAAAAACAACATTAGGAATGATATAGAATTTCACTAAACAAAATGGTAAGAATTCAATAATAATTGTTATATTGCATATTGTTGTCTTCAAATTAGTTGTTCAGATTACCAAATCTAAGCATGCAAAATTGGTCAAAAATTATAAAAAATCAAAAAGGAGGAGGAGAAAAAATTTAAGTATTAAGTACTCCTTTCAATAGACCAGTAGAAATCAGTAGTACAGTTATCTAACCTATCCTGTGTATATGCACATATGTTTCTTTTTCCCTTTCTTCTTTCTTTTTTTCTCCTTTCCCTCATCCCAGTTATTCCCTTCCTTTATTGGTTTATTTTTCTTTCATAGTATCTATTGTACCTATTAGATTTTTTTACTCTTTTGGGTTCTTATACTAGGGAGACATACAATGTTTACATGTGCTGGTCTAATTTATTTCACTTATGAGTATGGTCTCTACTTGTATGCATTTACCTATAACAGCCTCAAATATCTGGGTAATACTCCATTGTGTAAAAGTACTACATTTTTTACCCATTCTTCAGCTGATGGACATTTGGGTTGTTTCCAAGATTTAGCTATGACAAATTGCACTGTTATAAGCATGGGTGCACATATATCACTGTGAAATGTTTTCAGTTCTTCTGGAACAATACCCAAAAGGGGAATAGCTGGGGCGAATGGGACTTGTAATTCTAGTTTTTTGAGGGATCTCCACACTAATGGCTGTACCAGTCTACACTTCCACCAACAGGGGAGAAGGGTGCCTTTTTCCCCACAGCCCATCCAGCATTTATTACTGGCTGACTTCCTCCTCTTCCTCCCCCTCCC
>PVKN010005227.1:20673-31480 GCA_004027915.1 Capromys pilorides | reverse complement strand
TGCTGCTGCTGCTGCTTCTTCCTCTTCTTCTTCCTCTTCTTCTTCCTCCTCCTCTTCCTCCTCCTCCTCCTCCTCTTCTCCTCCTCTTCTTCCTCCTCTTCCTCCTCCTCCTCCTCTTCTTCTTTGGTGTGTGTGTGTGTGTGTGTGTGTGTGTACCTGGAGGGAATTGAATTCAGGATCTTGCACTTGTCAGGCAGGCACTTGTGTCACTGAGCTATATCCCTAATCTTTGAGCTTCATTTTAAAGAATGGTTATGGGCAAGGGAGATAGCTCAGTAGAATAAGCACCTGCCTGGCCAGCGCAGGGTCCTGCGTTCATTCCCTGATACCACCAAAAAAAGAATGGTTAGGACTGCTTTGGCAGATGCAGGGACCAAGGTTTGACTCCTGGCTTACCGGGTGGGCCCTGCCCCCAGGACCCACTGAGATGGCTATGGAGACTGGGCTTGGTGGCACTCACCTATAATCCCAGTGATTGGGAGACTGAATACAGGAGGATCACTACCAGTCCAATCTGTGTCGTGAGACCCTGTAGACCCTGTACTAAATGCAGTTAAAAAAAAAAAAAAGAATGGTTAGGAGAACTAGGAACATGTGAGGAAAAGAAACTTCTGAGCAGAGAGTCAGCATATATTTTGGATGTTTGCTTGTTTGTTTGTTTTTGTTTTTGTATCTTAGGGAAGATTCTACTGGGTGTTCAGGGTCCCACTACTAGATTATACTCATAGTGTTCCGCCTGTTTACAGCCTCCCAAGAGCTGCGATTAAGGTGCATTCCGGAGTGGGGCCAGCATGGTAGGCCAGGGGATTGAATCCCCCACCTCTGTGCCTGCTTGCAGATGCTTTAATTCATTGAACTATTTGGCTGGCACCTGCTTATTTGTTTTTGAGACAGGATTTCACTCTGTAGATCAGACTGACCTAGAACTTCTGGAAATCTTCCTGCCTTAGCGTCCTAAGTGCTGGGATTATAGGCATGTGCTACTATACCTACCTGGGGAAATTTGTATGAAGTAATAGGTTCATGCTCTACCCTTAGCTGTTGGGAAAGAGGCAGTAGGTACCTCTGGGTGGCTGAGGGCAGACAAATAAGGGGAGACAGGGAGCTGGCCTGGAAGTAGATTGGGAAAGGCCTTATATGCCAGGCCCAAGATTTTGAATTTTACCTTTAGAGTGATAGGGGCTTCCAAAGGAGCACACACACAGCTTGATAGTGACCTGATCAGATTTTTGTTTTCTGAGGATGGAAGGTGGCTATGATGGACTAGTAAAGGGTAGCACTGAGATTGGAGGCCAGTTGAGGGTCCTTTGTGGCCCACACACAGACATAAAGACAAAAAAGAACAGAACCGTGAAACAAGTGGCTGCCAGGATGGGAAGAGCCGAGGAGGAGGAAGGATAATGGAGACATTCCAGGAGCAGATAACTAGCAGCTCAATACTTTAGTTCAGCAGTTCTGGCCGAGCTTATGGGAGGGAAGCAGGCCTAGAGAAAACTCAGGGTTTTCAGTTTGGGGAAGCCATATCTAGGGAGCTATGCATGGGCTAGAGAGTATTTGGGAGACCTTCCTGTGCCAGGGTGTTAAAGCTGGGGACTGGATTGGAGTATAGCAGGAGCATAGAGAGACAAAAAGAAGGCTGTCCCTACACACTCCTAGTATCATGCCCTTAGGGGTACAGAAGGGCATGTGAGTAACCCATTGCTTTGTTAGCAGATGGAAATAGGGTAGAGGACTCTTTCTTGTTTCTGAGAGCTAGTGTGCTTTAATGTAGTAAAATGTAGATCTCAGATACTAAAGGTGCAAACCACAGTTCCATTGTCCTTCCAGGGACCTTTTTGTCTCAGTTTTCTGTTTCTTTTTAGGGGTATCTCCAGGGTGGAGGAGACTCCTCTAAAAAAAAAAAAAAAAAAAAAAAAAAAAATTCATCTCTAGGCTGCTGGTTGGTCTTTCCAAACTTAAATTAGAACTCTGGAAAAAAAATCTTACCCCAAGATCAGTGATGACAGCATTTTCAGTCACCCTGCTTTCTCTCCAAAGCCTTGGTTTCTCATCAGGCAAGACTTAGGAAGAAATTAACTGAGGGTACAGAGACCAAGTATGTGGTAATCCTCAGCCCAGTCTTTCTCCCACACATGGGCAAGGGTGAGGAAAAGCTGATACTGCCAAAGGAGCCTTTATCTGTCCGCTGCCCTCTTACACTCCCCGTAATATTAACTGGATATCTGATGAGTTTGTGAGCAAGTTTCTTTGTCCCTCATATAGGAGCATATAGCTGTTCAGCTCATGTACATTCACATTCTCTGTCTCTGTCTCACTCTTTTTCTTTCTCCCTCTACCTGTCTCTTTTTTCCTCCTTAAAATGATTAAACCCGTATAGCTCCATTTTGGTAATACCCCTCCTTTCCTTGAAGTACTAAGGATTGAACCCAGGGACTTGCAAATGTTAGGCAAGTATTTTCCACTGAACTAAGTCCCAAATCCTTTATTATCTTGAGATAGGGTCTTGCCAAATTCCCCAGTCTTTCCTTAACTGTTTGGCTGCTGCTATCGCGCTCTTCACATTATGGAGTAACATAAGAAGAGCGCGATAGCGCTCCTCAGCAGTCAAATGGTTAAATGTGAGATCATACCTACCAAATAGCTGTGATTATCACTATCACTAGACCTGCTGTGGGAATGCTCTTTCACAGGTGAGGTTTTTCCCTTGATCTGAAACTGTATGTCTGCATGTTAATACTTTTCATTAGAAATTAAGCTTAAGACTTCAGGTATTCTCAGGAGAGTGTAGATTGAGTAAAACAAAGTTGTACCTGAAGACTCCTAATGGCATGTCTTTAAGACACAAAGCCAGTTGGCAGCCCATTGCCTTGTTGGTGGGCATTCTCAGAGACTGTTTACTGATGGCTATTCTGTTACCAAGAAAAAACCAGTCAGCTGTTTTAAGTGTAGTTCATTGTCTGGGTCCCACCAAAAGCCCCTCTCATCCCTTCCTTGAGTTCTTTTGTTTCTGTTGATTTCCCTCCATAATTTATTCCCAGCAAGGATCTTTCCATGGATCTAGTCTTTGTATCTTTCAAAGTTACAAGCCTTAAAAGAAGTCTGGCAGTTACTTCTATCTTGGTGTCTCTGCCTCACTACCTACATGCTTGGGCATTGTACTTTGTTTGGCAGCCTAGCGAATCTCAGACCTTTTAGCTTGTGAACTGCACTATACAACTGTCCTTTAGTCTGAGGCACAAAAAAATGTCCACTGGCTTTTGTTTTCATCTCATATATCTCCCATACTCAAAAAAAGCTCTGTTCTTCATGGCCCTGTCCTTTGTCCACACTGTCTCTGCTGCTATCTGGGCTAAAGTCTTCTCAGGCTGCCAAACTCAGCTGAGGCAGATGTTGGCTCCAAGAAGTGTTTCCTGAGTCCTTTTTCTTCATGGGCATAGGATGGTGGAGAGATACTCTATGCTTTCCAGTTTTAGCACCTGTACCTTGAATTGCCATAGTCAATGGGCTATCCTGAGCAGCCCTCATTAGAGTACTTTCCTTTCTCCTCCAGCACTTGGTACCCTGACATTCAGGAAGTGTGTCTTAAAACCCTTTTAAAATCATTAAGCCTGCACAATTCCATGCTGAGTGGGTGGCTGCTTATCTTACTGGTATAAAAATACTTGCTAAGAACATGTCACATTCCGGCCTTCCAAGGCACACCTGTATCAGGCACCATAATCATATGGCTAACTTTTGGCTATATTCTCTTCCTAATGCCCTGGGCTGGTTGGGGGTGAGTGTTTTTCTTGACCTGTTATTGAGAAGACTTTCTGAACTCAGAAGATAAAGATACTGAATTAGCAGAACTTTATTCTAGCTCTAGCCCCTGCCTTTGGGGCTAGGGAAAGGGGTCTAGGGAAAGATGTCTGACTAAGTAAGAGATGTAGAAAACTATTTGGAAGGGCCAGCCAGATAGTTCAGCCGAGTAAAGCACCTGCTTGGGCAGATGTAGGGGCAGAGGTTCAATCCCCTGCGTGCTCTGCTGGCCCAGCCTCCGGGGCACTCTGAGATGGCCATTGAGACTGGATGTGGTAGCATGTCCCTATAATCCCAGCACTTTGGAGACAGAAAACAAGAGAATCACTGTGAGTCCAATCTGTGTAGTGATACCCTATAGACCCTATACTAAAAATAAAAATAAATATTTGGAGAGTTGGATGTAGTGACACATGCCTGTAATCACAACACTTTGGAGGCTGAGGCAGGAGAATTGTTTTGAGTTATGAGTTTGAGACCAGTCTGGGCTACAAAGTGAACTCAAGGCCAGCCTGACCTAGATAGCAAGACCCTGTCTCAAAAAGACCAAAAAAGAAAACAAAAACAAAAAAGCAAGCAAGCAAACAAGTAATTTGGAGTGGCTAGCAGAGTTTGAGATACAGAGTGCCCACCTAGGATCCCATGTGTAGGCTTACACACCACTGCTCAGACTTGCATCTGAACACCTAGCCAGCAAGTAGGTTAGTTGGCCCTGGGTACTGTGACTAACACCTCATTAATGGTTATATCCCTGATATACTTGGCAAGTGCCCACCATTGTGTGTCACCAGCAAAGGGCCTACTATTGAATTCTTTGTAACCAGCTACTTGGTAGTCATAGTGGAGTATCAGGCACGATTAACATTTGAGAAATTCCTGGGTGCTGTTTTAGGAGTAAGGCAGGTATACCTTCTAGTTATGTGAAGATGCCTGTGGGGCAGGTTACTGCCTAGCACAAGTTGGCTAATTCTCCATGTTATTCTGTCTTTAGAATCACATTTTCACTTGGGCCTAAAGGGTTTGCAGTTATTCTTGAGTTCCCACCTGTTTTCTTGTTTTTCACCTTCCCAGAGCACATAGGGTATAGAGTGATACTGTGTGTGGAAGCAGTAATTTAGTAAAAGACCTAGATGTGTAAGCAGATCACCATGACACTAGGTATTGAGGCTTGGGGCTCCAATCGGGACAACTCTGCCAAGGAGGTGGCTGAAGGGCTGTGAAGGGCAGTGGTTGGAGCATGCAGAAAAAAAAGGTAAGAAGGAAACCTCTTCTCTTAAGCAAAAAGACAGTCCCTCAGTGTAGCATGGGACTGTAGTTGGTACTGTGCAGTCAGAGCTTCCCGAAGCTGCCCTTGGTTCAGGAGAGGCTATCAGTGGTGGGGAGCATATGGCACAAGAGCTGCTGCTGGGGTTGCTTGTTATCATTGAAAGGTCTAAAAGGTTCACCATCACTGGGCTAGGTCATAAAGTTATGGGGAAGGAAAGATCTGGACAGAAGTGCTGGGAGTCAGCCAAGTTGCACTCGGAATCACATGGAGCATGGAGATGCAAGATGTTCAGGAGATGCCTGGGAAGCACATAGAGGTATAGGACTGTGTTCTTGGCTGAGTAGAGGCTGGACCCTTGCAGAAAACAGTGTTGAGGGGACATGAGTGAGACCATAGCCAGAGTGGTGAAGACAGCCCAGGAAGTGGGTTGCATGTCTTTCAGGAAGGCAAGATAAGGTCCAGTGTCCATTAAATCTGACAGCCAGGCAGTAACATCCTAAAGGTGGCAGGGATGGTAGCAGCCAAGTGCAGCCTACTATTGCGGTAACTCAATTGAAAGAAAGAAAACTGGTGAAGAGGCAGAGTTGTAGTTGAGCCTCAGGATCTTTCCCTTGGGGCTTCCATGTGATAACCAAGAGGGAGTATTGAATGTATAGGGAGTCAGGGTCTCCAGGGGATGAGATCAGGACTGAGGAAGGGGTCTGAAACTTGAATCCTTGCCAGCATGCACATAGATGCAGATAAAGAGCTGAACTGAAGAAAAAAAGGAAGTTCTTGGTTGACATGCCCCCTTGTCAGGGGAGAGTGGGAGAGTGAGGTTATGAGCCTGAGAACTGGAGAAGATATTGGAGTCCAGCTAGAAAAGCCTACCAGGTAGCACTAGGAGCTAGACATGCTTGGGTTCCACAAACAGATAGCTCTGAAACTAACAGATAGCCCCACCAACACTATCATGCAGGCAAGAAGTATGCTGCATTCTGGTTTCCTCATGCCACCCATCCTATAGAGTGGCTTGGAGTTGAACCTTGGTATCAACGGACAGATCTTTTAAAACAAAAGAAAGTTTGATTTTGTTTCCTTACCCCAATAACCTGGTGGTACCCCTTGTCCTCTCATGGGACAAGGGCTTTTGTGATTTTCCCTAGCACCACATTCCCAGAATAAGTTAGCTATTGTATTTACCCAAACACAGCAAGTCTTTCCATGTTGCTGTTTTACCTAGTGTGTCTCCACCGCATTTCCAGGCCCCAAAGGAGTGTACTCTTCTCCATGAGGGGCTTTGCAAGCACCAGTCTTCCCTAGATGTTGCCTAATCAACCCCTCTGTTATCTCTGCCTTTAGCTGTGTTTACAAATCTATTCCACTTGTACTGCCAGGTATCTTTCTGTATCTATTTTGCCTAACTCAGTGCCAGAGATCTAATAGACACTCAACAGAAGGTTCTAGAAAGAATGAATGCAAGAGATAGCTCTGTGGCACAAGTACCTGCCTGGCAAGTGCAAGGTTGTGAGTTCAAACCTTAGTCCCGCAAAAAAAAAAAAAAAAAAAAAAAAAAAAAAGAATGAATGCAGTGGGGTGCACCAGGAGACCATTTTTTTCAAGGCTCATGCTGCACTATTTTGTTCCCAAGACTCAAGCCTCAGGCCTCAGGAAGTAGGTGCACATCTGTCTTACCTAGATGTCTGCCCAGGATTTTTGACAGTATCTGGAGGTTATGTCTCTAGTTCTTGGGGATTGAATAAGGTATATCCTTGGCCTCTCCAAGTGAGTGAGTGGGAGGATAGCAATTCATGAAGTTAGAATTTAGAGGAAGGTTCCTATCTTAAGAGACTTGCTTGTCACTACCCCTGACTTTTAGCAATCACCTAGCCCTTTATCTCTGCCATCTGTGCCCAGACCTCAACCCTGACCTTTTCTAGCTGCCTAGTGTATTCCACCAGCCCTTTTCTCTTTCCCACTCAGGGTAGATGTGCCTCTCAATATTCCCTTATTCCCAGGACCTGCCTGCCTGCTCTCCAGCCCTTTCATACCAAACATGCCTTCCCCTGCCATTACCCACCTGGCCCTTGGCCCAGGTGTCCCAGCACTGTGAACATTGCCTTATCAAGTAATGGTTATATGCCTCTCATCCCTAGGTGGTGAGTGCTAAGGCTGGAATGTGCTTGGCAGCCCTACCATCTATGCCTGTGGCCTGGCAGGTATGGTTGGTGTCTGTGTTGAGGGATTAGTAAGTGCTACTGTCTCTCCTTAACTGTCTGCAGACTCCATCTCGCTGTGACCAAAGACTTTCTCCTCTTCTATCCACAGTACTTAGTAAGGCTGAAGAAGGGCACAGAGTGCACCTATGCTTTCAATCCTATCAGGAGAACCCATTTGTGAGGGGCATGTGTTTTTCATAAGTCCCCAGAGCCATTGCATTTCACTGCCTCTCCTTTCTGTTGTCCCATTGTTGCCAATGAGTTCTGGGTATAAAGGTTTCCCACTTGCTCCCCACTTCCCCACGTTTTAGCCTCACTACTTTTTCATTTTTCCTGTCAGCCTGCTGTCCTGTTCCCAGGAATACACACTGGGATAACTCAGGCTATAGAGGAAGCACTGAGCTGACCAATAGCATATGTCCCTGCCAGTTCTTCAGCAGTCACTAAGGTCAACCAGGAAGGCTCTGGTCAGTTTGTTTTGGGGGGCTGAGTTATTCTGTGGCTAGGAGGAAAATGGTAGGCTACAGCTGGTTAGGAGTTCTGGGTTTTCAAACTGGAGTTCTAGTAAGTACCATTGTCTCTTGCCAAGCTGCCTGTGCCTGGTAGGAACATGGTTGATCCTCAGCAGTTTGGATGGGAGGCCTCTTGTGCTGCACTGCCAGGGAAACACTATGTTGTGGGCCCTATTTTGCCCTGCCTCCAACCTACTCACTATAGCATTTGCTTGAGAAGAATCTTACTGACACTAACATCTAACACTCCGAGATGGCGTTTCTTTAGGCTGGAATTTTCTCTTCACTGTCTGCTCCAGAAGCCAGAGTCCTTGAGACATGGTCTGCTTCACTACCATTAGTCCTCTCTGTCTGCGGGAATCAACCCATAAGCAATCTCTAGGCACCACCCCATCTTCACTCTTCCTGGTGTACCAGCCCCCTTAAGTCTTACCTATATTCTGCCATCCTCTCCTTAGGTCCTCTATAGTCACCAGGGAGATTTTTGTAAGTATAGCACCAATATATCTCCTGCTAATCCTGTCTCCTGCTTTATTCCCTCTCCATCCCCTAGATATTGTCCATCTGAGACTTCCAACTTGCTGTCTGCTCACCTCTCTTTCCTACTGCAGTACTATCACTCCATGTTCCATTCTACACCCACACCAGGCTCATGCTCCATATTTATAGGTCAGGGCACCAACCATCAACCTTGTGATGCTTGAGCATTAGGTCAGCGCCCTTAGTATTTCTAAGTACCCTGCCTGTATCACTACACTTCCTACTGCATTTGTGGTTTTAGTTCTCTTTGGGAACTATCTTCTCTGTATTGTGTTGTGTTTTGTTTGTTTTGGTGGTACCAGGGATCCAACTCAGAACCTTGCACTTGCCAGGCAGGCGCTTGTGCCCCTGAGCTATCTCCCGGCCCCATGTGTGCCTTTTTGAGATAGAGTTTCACTATGTAGTTCAGGCTGGCCTTAGTTGAACTCACTTTGTAGCCCAGGCTGGGCTTGAACCCAACAGCAATCCTCCTGCCTCAACCTCCTGAGTGCTGGTATTATAGGTATGTGCCACTATGCCTGGTCTAGTTTATGAATCTTAACAGGGCATCAAGTAGAATTTTGCCCACTTTCCTGAAATTAACAGAGAAGCTCAAATTTCAGGACAAAGAGCTAGAGCTGGCTAGAGGTGTCACTGTGCAAAGCTAGTATTGTCCTTCCTCCCTCTTCTACCTTGAGTTTGAGGTGGGGTGGGAGGACTTTAGGTGACTGCAATGTTTGTGGTCAAGAGTAGTTTCCCAAGAGAACTGTTTCACAGCTGATAAAGACACTACTCTGCTGTGTGGCCCCAAAGAGGGGTGAGAGAACGGATGTACTATGTATATTATGTCAACTTAATATCACTTGCACCTCCACCCAGAGGCCTGGAACCATATCTAAACCCGTAGGTGTAGTCTGTGAGCCAGTCTATGAAGATTGTATATTATTTATTAGATGCATTTTACAGGCAAGAGTGCAGGATAGAGTTTATGACTTGTCCTGAGGTTCACACAAAGGATTGCAAAGCTAGACTCTGAAACCAGGCCTGTCTGACTTCATAGTCTGCATGTTAGCTTCTTGCTTTCTTTCTCTCCCCTGGCCATAGGGGAACAAGTGAAGCCTTGCCTGTTAGGGAGGAGCAGGTAAGGCGTGTAACCTTGTGTAACAGCAGCAAGCTAGGTGGGCCATCAGAAAAGTCACTTTACCTATGAAGATTTGCCTTCTTGGACTGGAAGTGCAGTGTGGTGATAAAGTGCATGTTACTTGCTTAGCATGTGGGAGGTCCTGAGTTTGATCCCGAGCAATTTCAGAAGACTTCCAAAGTGTGGATGCACAAGCATGGCTCTTTTTTTTTTTTGTCTTTTTGAGACAGGGTCTCACTATGCAGTTCAGGCTGGCCTTGAGCTTTTGTAGCCCAGGCTGGTCTTGAACTTGCACTGATCCTCCTGCCTCAGTCTCCCAAGTGCTGGGATTACAGGTGTGTGGCACCACGCCCAGCAAAGCCTGGCTCATTTTATATTTCTTTTTTTTTTTTTTAATTTTTTTTAATTTTATTTATTTGTTTGTTTGCTTGTTGTGTTTGTTTGTTTCTTTATTTATTTATTTTGTGGCTGGCCCAGCCTGCCCTGCTGGTGGGGCTGGCGCAGCATGTGGTGCCAGGGATCGAACCGCAGTCCCTGCAGTTGCCTGAGCTTTCCTAAGCAGGCGCTTTAGACCACTGAACCATCTCACTGGCCCCGCATTTTATATTTCTGATGACTGTGTATAAATGTAAGAAAATGACTTCTGGTGATATTTGTGGTGGTTGTCTTCCCATAGAAGAGGGATAAGACTAGAGATGTGTAGGCTGAGGATATAGCTCAGTGGCATAGTATGCAACCCTGATTTAAATTCCTGGTACCAGAAGTGGTAGGAAGCCCCTATGGTGAAAGTCTCTTTTTAGACAGGGTCTTGCCCTGTAATTCAGGACGGACTTAAACTCACTTTGTAGCCTAGGCAAGCCTTGGACTCTTGACAGTCCTCCTACCTCAGCCTCCCAAGTGCTGGGATTACAAGAGTGCACCATTATGCTTGGCAAGAGGGGTTATTTAAATAGAACTACATGGTTTTGCTCCATAGTTTGGTCTTATTTGACCTTTTGTGATTATGCACTCATATATAATAAAGTACTTTTTATTTTTTAAATTTATTTTATTTTCTTAAACCTCATTTATTTGTTTGTGTTATGGCTGGCTCAGCCTGCCCTAGGGGTGGGGCTGGCGCAGCATGTGGTGCCTGGATTCGAACCTCAGTCCCTAAACTAAAGCCTAAACTTTCCGCCAATGCACGTGCTTTAGACTGCTGAGCCATTTCACCAGCCCATAAAGTACTTTTTTTAAAAGCCTGCAGGAACATACTTATAACCCCAACACTTGAGAGGCTAAGGCAGGAGGGTTGCCACAAGTCAAAAAAATATATATAAATAAATAAACAAACAAACCAACCACCCTGGATATATCTCCCCCCCCCCCCCCC
>PVKN010005227.1:0-20573 GCA_004027915.1 Capromys pilorides | reverse complement strand
ATGCCTTCCTTTTGGGTAGGAGTGTGGGGAGGAAGAAGTTGCACAAGGGACGTTTCCTTGCCTCATTGTCCCTCTGAATCTAGCATGTCCCTAGACATCTTGCTATAGCAAACAGTGCTCTTCATCTGCTTCTCCCTCAAGGAATTCTACAAGGTGTAATCACGTTTAAAGGTTTTAGTTTAATATTCAACTTGATTTGGGGCCAACCAACTGAAGGTTGGCAGTACTCAGTCCAGCTCTTATTCTGTTTACAAACATGCTTATTGCACTGAGAAGGAGCCAGTTCTTTTCACCCAGACAGGATGGGCCTGGGATTGCTCCAGAAGTTTATGAGCCGAGAGCCCAGAATACTTAACTATTCATAACTGGAGCATGGAAGAGTATGCAGTGTAATCTGGCCACAGCCATGGGGTTGCAGATGGGCTGTTGATGGGAGCCAGAGAAGAAGAAACTTTCACTTTTGCCACTCTGGAGATGGAAACCCCTCTGGAGACAGACTGTTTTAAGGAATTTCTGTTCTGCTGGCAAAGTTCCTGACCCTGGCAGCAGGTCTGATCATACTATGGCATGGCTTTTATAGGAGACATAGTAAATTTTGTATGATTTTAATGCTTTTGTCAGAAAACATTGTTTTAAGTTTGATCCCCGGTTCCGCAAAACAAAACAAAAAAACATTGTTTTAGGCAATATTTTCTATGAAGAGGCCCCTATGAAAACATGTCAATGGGTATAGATCTGAAAGATTGAAAGCAGGGACCCCATTTATTTGTATAGTTATTTTTATGGCAATGTTATTCACAATCGAGAGGCTATAGAAGCAACCTATCCATTCACAGATGAACATGTAAACGAATTGTGCTCTGTCCATGCTTTGGAATGTCACCACGCCTCAAAAAAACAAGAAACTAAGCAGTGGTACACACTTGTATTCTCAGCACTTTGGGAGGCTGAGGCAGGAGGATCACAAGTCCCATGTAGGCAACTTAGCAGGATCTTGTCTCAAGGGGTTAGGGACATAGCTCAGTGACAGAGCACCTGTGGATTTGATCCCCAGTAGCTCCAAAAAACAAACAAACAAACGAAACAAAACAAACAAACAAACAAAAAATAGGAAGGAAATGCTGGGCATGGTAGCACATACCCATAACCCAGATCTCTGAAAGGCTCAGTCAGAAGGATCAAAAATTCAAGCCCAGTCTGGGCAACAATTAGTAAAAAGGATTGAGGATGTGGCTGAGGGCAAAGCCCCTGGGCTTGAACCCAAATATTGAAAATAAAAAAAAAAGAGTATATGTACAATATGGGTAAACTTTGAGGACCATGTATAAGTGAAAAAAGTCACAAAAGGACAAATATATGGTTCATGCATGCAGGGTTCCTAGAGTAGTCAAATTTGTGGAGACAGTGTAGAATTTTGGGTGCTGAGGAAAGACCTGGAGTTTGTATTTAATGAAGCCAGTTTCAGTTTTGAAAGATGGAACAGTTCTGGAAATGGCTATGGCAATAGTTGTACAGCACCATGAAGGTACTTAATATCACTGAATTGGGTACTTAAAAATAGTTGAGGGGCCAGTGATACAGCTCAGCAGCTAAGCACCTGCCTGGAAAGCATGAAGTCCTGAGTTAAATTTCCAATACCAAAAAAAAAAAAAAAATGTTGAAAGTCATATTTTACACCTACACACACACACACACACACACACACACACACACACACACACACACACACACCCCAGGATCAGCTAGGCCTGGTTATACACACCTGAAATCCTAGCACTCAGGAGGCTGAGGCAGGATCAAAATTTCAAGGCCAACCCGCACTACATAAATCCCATCTCAAAACACAGCATCAAGGTGCTTTTGTTGTTGCTGGGTTTGTTTGTTTTTTGTGGAACCAGGGATTGAACTCAGGACCTAGAACTTGCCAGGCAGGCACTTGTGCCCCTGAGCTATCTCCCTGGCCCCATCAAGGTGCTTTTGCAAAGCACTGATTTTATATTATAGTTCTTTACTTTTCACTCACTGTTTTGCTTTTTCCATTTTTAGATAAGTATGCTAGATGCAAGAGAAACTGGAATGGTATGTTTACTTACCAAAACCCACTGAAGCTGACCCTGTGACCTGGGCATTCGTACCATTATGGGTGGAGAGGTTAGTCTGATATGTATGCATGATGTTCATAAATTTTCACATATATTGGGGGCCCGTGGCTTAGCTCAGTTATTTAAGGGCCTGCTTGGGCAAACACAGCAGGCTCAGGGGACCAGAGTTTGATTCCCAGCTCCACATGCTTTACTCGACCTGCCCTTAAGGCAGCCCAAACCAGCCAAAAAAAAAAAAAAAAAAAATCCTTCACATGTATTTACATATCTGTGTGACTGGTATTCACATAAGCTTGTGTACCCAATAGTATCCTTTGGCAAAAGAGAGGTATCAGTTGTGGACTCCAAAACAGCAAACTGCCATTATACTGCTCTGTTCAGAGTCTCAAGCAGCATGTCTTACCTATTTCTTCAGTATGTACCTGAGTCATGCCAGCTATTACTATGGTGAGACATGGAATTTGAACCCAGAAATGTTCATTTTTCTTTAGTCCCCAATATGAAAAAAAGTAATTTTTCTTTCTTTGTATTTATTTTTGTCTTTTTGTGACAGAGTCTCACTGTGCAGCTCAGACTGGTCTTGAGCTCACTTTGTTGCACAGGCTGGTCTCAAACTCATAGTGACCCTCCTGTTTCAACCTCCCAAGTGCTGGAACTACAGGCATGCTCCACTATACCTGGCCTCTATTTCTTTTTAGTACTGAGGATTAAATCCAGGAATACTCTATTACTGGAGTACATCCTTAGCCCTTTTTTATTTTTTGAGACAGGATCTTGCTAAGTTGCCCAGGTTGGCCTCAAACTTGTAATTCTTCTGCCCCTGTCTTTCAAGCAGCTGTCTTTCAAGTAGAAATGTCTAATTTTGAAACTGTTGTACTTTCCACTTGTTTCTCAGCTCTCTGTTCATTTGAAGTTACCTTCCTAGAGCTTAGCTTCCAAGCTGGCGATTTCAGAAAGATAGATCGTAGTTTAGGAATCCCATCTTGGGCCAGGTGTGTTCGTACATACCTCTAACTCCAATCCCAGTACTCTGGAGGCTGAGATAGGAGGGTTGCCCTGAGGTTTTTGTTTTATTTTGTTTTTTGTATTTTAGGGAAGGGTCTATAGGATCTCACTACTAGATCAGACTTGTAGTGATCTACCTGTTTACAGCCTCCCAGGAGCTGGGATTATAGGCTTGTGCCACCATGCCCAGTCTTAATTGCTGTCTCAGCACACCCCAGGGGTGGGGCTAGCACAGTAGGCCCGGGGATCAAACCCCCCTCCCCACAGTCCCTGGGCCTGCTTGTAGGCACTTTAATCTGTTGAGCTATTTGACCAGCCCTTGCCATGAGTTTAAGATTAGTAAACAAACAGAATCCCAGCTTGTACATGATGGGACAGAACAGTGTAGATCTTTAGTTCACAGGTGGCTGAAGGCCTAATATCTCAGAGAACTAAAATGAAATAATTGTTCAGTGGCATCTCTTGATCCCAGGCTCCTTTCCAAAAAGGCCCAGGATAATACTGAGTGGTCATTAGGAGCCAAGGGGAACTTCTCTGAGTTGAGCACTATTTGCAGCAGAGTCAGCTACTAGAGCCCTTCATTAGCTTCTCAATACTCAGAAACTATGACCTGTTCCAGCAACACATGAGCTTTGTAAAAATGTTACTCTCTGAAGTTCATAATAACATAACGGCCTTGTATCTTAAATGGAAACCCTTGTAGTAACTTATTTTTTTCACTACTGGGGACTGAACCCAGGGACTTTACACTGAACTATATCCCCAAGCACTTTTTATTTTTGAGACAGGTCCTCACTAAATTGCTAAATTAACCAGGTTGGGTTCAAATTTGCAATCCTGCTGCCTCATCCTCCCAGAGTACCGGAATTATAAGAATGTGCCACCTTCTAGTACTTTAATAGAGAGATTCAAACAAACAAAAAGTTCTTTAAAATAAAAGCCAGAACTACATAGTGAGACCCTGTACAAAAATAAAATAAAAGCCAGGCATGGTGGTACATTTCTATAATCCCAGCATTTGGAAGACTGAGGAGGAGGCTTGCCATGAGTTCGAGTCTAGCCTGAACTACGTGGTAAAACCTTGACTCAAAGAGAATAAAAATAGGCTGGGGAGATAGTTCCATGGCACAAGTGCCTGCCTGGAAAGTTCAAGGTCGTGATTTCAAACACCAGTCCCGCAAAAAAAATAAATAAATAAAAATATTCATTTTCAGTCACATAAATAAAAGTGATTTTTAATTCTACAGGTTGTGAAATGGTGCTCAAGTTAGCCGAAAACCCCTGGAGAGGGGGCCGAAGTATTTAGCCACTCTTTGCTCCCAACTTTGCAGTCCAAATCCTCCTCACAGGCACACCAGGAAATATGGATTCCCCAGGGTACAACTGCTTTGTAGACAAAGACAAGATGGATGCTGCCATCCAGGATCTGGGACCAAAGGAGCTGAGCTGGACTGAGCTTCAGGAGCTCAAACAGCTGGCTCGAGAGGGCTTCTGGGCTCAGAGCCACACCTTGCGGGGAAAGATATACCAGCGCCTGATTCGGGACATCCCTTGCCGCACAGTCACACCAGATGCCAGTGTGTACAGTGACATTGTGGGCAAGATTGTAGGCAAGCACAGCAGCAGCAGCCTTCCTCTGCCTGAGTTTGTGGACAACACTCAGGTGCCTAGCTACTGCCTGAATGCCCGAGGTGAGGGGGCTGTGCGCAAGATCCTCCTGTGTATTGCTAACCAGTTCCCTGACATCTCCTTCTGCCCTGCGCTGCCAGCTGTGGTGGCCCTCCTGCTCCACTATAGCATCGATGAGGCTGAATGCTTTGAGAAGGCCTGCCGCATCCTGGCCTGCAATGACCCCAGCAGGAAGCTCATTGACCAGAGCTTCCTGGCTTTTGAGTCATCCTGCATGACATTTGGAGACCTGGTGAATAAGTACTGCCAGGCAGCCCACAAGCTAATGGTGGCTGTGTCAGAAGATGTACTGCAAGTCTACTCTGACTGGCAACGCTGGCTTTTTGGGGAGCTACCACTCAACTACTTTGCCCGTGTCTTTGATGTCTTCCTTGTGGAAGGCTACAAGGTATTATACCGTGTAGCCCTGGCCATCCTCAAGTTCTTCCATAAGGTAAGAGCTGGGCAGCCCCTCGCGTCAGACAACGTGAAGCAGGACATCCGCATGTTTGTCAAGGACATTGCTAAGACCGTGTCCCCTGAGAAGCTGCTAGAAAAAGCATTTGCCATTCGTCTCTTCTCTCGGAAGGAGATCCATCTCCTCCAGATGGCCAATGAGAAAGCACTGAAGCAGAAGGGCATCACTGTCAAGCAGAAGAGGTAGGGTGTGTGTGTGTGTGTGTGTGTGTGTGTGTGTGTGTGTGTGTGTGTGTGTCTCCTGAGGCTGAGAAGGGTTACACAAGAATGTAGGGTTTTGATCGAATGCATCTGGGAATGTGAGCTTTTTCTACCAGATTCTTGGTCATCTATCTTGTTCCCAGTATGGGTAAAAAGACATTGGAAAGTAGGAAGGGCCTTCAGAGACTTGTGCTTAAGGATTGAAACCTTCACCTGAGATGGAAGCCAGATAGTCTTGGGGTCAGAAGTTCCTGACTAGCCTCCCAGGGCCATGTCAAGGCAGCTGTCTGGGCTTCATAGGTGGTCATTCTAGTAGTGAAAATGGACTTCATACGTGGTCATTCTGATAGTGACTAGACATGGCCTCACTAATGGGATCAGGGTTGGGCAGGGACATGGTGTTTGGCAGCTGATCCTGCAATCATGCTATAGGTGTGGCTATTGGCATTTAGTTTTCTCTCTCCAGGGCTGAAAGAAAGCACATCCAGGATTTGGTACCCACCACTAACCTCTCCTTGTCTGTTTTTATTCTCTGTGTCCGTTGCTTCCTCCTGTTTTTCAGTGTCTCACTTTCTAAAAGGTAGGTCTGAAACCACATTTCCATGCCTTGCTTCTCTGCCTTTCTGCCAGCAGCAATGGACTGGCTGCTTGCCGTTTCCTAGGCTCTCACAGGCACGCTTCTGCTCACTGCTTCAGCCTGACTTTGACATGATTCGTCTATGTCTGCTTGAGTTGTGTGATCTGCCAGTGCTTGGCTGGCCTTGTAACCTTGTCTTGCCAACGCTGATTCCCTCTGTCCTTGTTTCTTAGAGAAAAGGTGCTTTTGCCCCACCTGCCTCCCTGGCTGGGCACTCTTCCCTTTTTGTGGTGGGAGGGGGTCTTCTGAGAAGAGCCTCACCTTGTTTTTTATTGTCTGCACCTGGAACTAAGCTCTAAACCTGGCCAGTTAAGTGAGATATCCCCTCCAAGCTTAGTTCTAAAGAGAAGTTCTGGAGCCTGAGGTGGGGATATGGTCAGGGCCAAGATCATTGAAGGCTCTGACTTCTCTTGTTCTCCCTAGGCAGTTTGTGCACTTAGCCGTCCATGCAGAGAACTTTCGCTCAGAGATCGTCAGTGTGAAGGAGATGAGAGATATTTGGTCCTGGGTCCCTGAACGGTTCGCCCTCTGCCAGCCCCTCCTGCTCTTCTCCTCATTGCAGCATGGGTACAGCCTGACCAGGTGAGGCCCAAGGGTACTGGCTCAGTCTCCCCAGGTATATCCTGGCTGCTACTTTTGGGAAGTGACAAAGGTAGCTAGAGATGAGCCTTTGAACCTGGACCCCTGGCTATTCCTGTAGAGCCTGAGAGCTAGGAGACTCTTCTTTAGCTTTTGTCATTCCCAGGTCACCCAGACTTTGGAAATCATTGCCATACATACTATAGCTTGGTGTCCCACATAGGCATGAGAGGCAGAGTTTCTACTTCAGGAGCTCACAGAATCATTATAGAGGAACTACATGGGGCAACTGGCCCTCGCTTCCCTGTGTTCCTCACCTCACATATTGGTCACAGGCCTGGCCTAGCTGGTCCTTTATGGCACTATGTCCATGCTAGCCGTTGGTCAGATGGCTCTTGCCCAATCATTCATGTGGTTTCCCTACAAGTATCTCTCCAGGGCACACTATCCTTCATGGCAGCTTAGCTAGGTTTACCTGGCATCTAGCACTTGAGTCTCAAATAGCAGGAGGTCTCAGTTGTTCTGGCTTGGATCACAGAAGGGGTGAAGGAGACAGAGCTGCCCATCTCCTACCCTAGACTCTGTCTGTAGCCATACAAACACTTTGGCATAGCTAGAGCCACTTCACCCATCCCTACCAAGGCCACACTGGCAGCCTCAGGCCTCCCCATGTGCCCAGGCGCCCAAGGACATGCTGAGCCTTCCCACAGAGAGGACCTGTTCTTCTGGTTCTTGCTTCCCGGTGGCACTTGGCACTCAGATCTGCCATTGGGGGACCATCTGTAATGAGGCTTTTCCCTGACCATGCTAGGTCACACAGCCTTGGATGGCCCAAAAAGCCAGATGAGAAAACCACCTAGATCTCTCTCCCCAGCCCAGGTTGAGGGTCAGTAGAAGTTGGCAGGAAGTGGTAAGGAGGATATTTAGAGTAGCATATGTGATCTCTGCCCTCAGGTTCTTTTTCCAGTGTGAAGGACATGAGCCAACCCTCTTGCTCATCAAGACCACACAGAAGGAGGTGAGGAGGAACTAGAGGGAACCCTGGGGTCTGGCCTTAAGCCCAGATAGTCTGCAGCTCCCTAGGCTGATACCAAAATCTGAGTATGCATGTGGCCCACAGGTAGAGCTTGCTTCTGTGTTTAAGAGCCACAGAGTGAGATTAATCATCCAGAGGCATTCACCTCTGTGTCCAGCTTTAACCCGTGGTGTGAATGGAGTGTACCTCCCCATACTCAATCCTCTCCCACACCATCTTGTCTGTGGTGGTGGTGGTAGGGGCATGACACACAGTACCGCCTAGCTGTGACATGTAGCTCAGTATTCTCAGCGGTCCTGAACAAGGAAATAGTCCTAGGGGGAGAAAGGTCCAGTTTCATCCCAGTCTTCCCCCCCAGGTGTGTGGAGCTTACCTATCAACGGACTGGAGTGAGAGAAATAAATTTGGCGGCAAACTGAGCTTCTTTGGAACTGGAGAATGTTTTGTGTTCAGGGTGAGTGGTGCTGAGCATGGCCCCTCCTCAATTTTTAGTGAGGGTCCTCTCTGCCCTAACCATTACTGATGCACCCAAGGGAGCTTGAGAGTCAGCAGGCCCTTTGCCTTGGGCACTCTGGCTCACATGGCTCTATTTTATTTTCATTATGTAGTTACCCTATAGAATAATCTCATTTACTTCTTGTTTCTATAAGTGGACCTCGGCTTATGTGGCATGATTTTCCTATTCTTGGCTTAGAGCTTTGTCTATAGCAGATTTCTGAGTGTGACGGGACAGTCAGGCCCAGAAGGGTCCTGTGTGCCAGTAATTTATACTGCTCATTCACCTTCAGCTGCAGCCCGAGGTGCAGCGTTACGAGTGGGTGGTCATCAAGCACCCGGAGCTGACCAAGCCGACCTCCTTCTTGTCCTCAGAGACCAGCACTCCCTCTCCACCTAGCCACTCTGTCCCCTCAGACCCTGCTGACCGGCTCTCGCCATTCCTCGCTGCTCGGCACTTCAACCTGCCCTCCAAGGCTGAGTCTATGTTCATGGCTGGGGGCAGTGACTGCCTCATCATTGGTGGGCACCCTCACCTTCCAAGTATCTTGGGCCCCACCAGCACTGGGAAGAGGGTAAAGGTGGTTGTGGGTTGCTGAAGCATTTACTGACCCTGGGACAGATGTGTCACTTGAGCCTCTGTGAGGGTGGAGAAAGAGGCCCTGGGTGGTTGTGGGTAATAAGGGAAGAGAAAAAATAGGCTAGAAAGTGAGAGTCAGCCTGCACTACACAATCAAGCCTGGGGCTGTAGTTCATTTATGAAGGCCACTGCAGGACAAGAACTGTTCAGAAGCCAGTTGTAATGGTGTATACCTATAGTCCTAGTACTCAGGAGGCAGAGGCAGGAGGATTGCTGTGAATTCTAGGCCAGCCTGGACTACAAAGTGAGTTCAAGGTCATCCTGAACTGCATAGCAAAACCCTGTGTAAAAAAAAAAAAAAAAAACAGGCCAGGTGTGATAGCACACACGGGAGACTGAAGCAGGAGAATCATCATGAGTTCAAGGCCAGCCTGAGCACCTTAGTTCAAGGCTGATCTGAACTACATGCTGAGGCTGTCTCAAAAAAAAAAGACTACTCAGATTGCCTATGTTCAGACGAGAGACACCTTGAGGGTAATGCTGATGGGTGGTGGGGGCAAGGGGCTATTTGACAGGAATGGCCACTGACCTAAACAATCCTGCAGGAGGAGGGGGCGGCCAGGCACTCTACATCGATGGGGACCTGAACCGGGGCCGCACAGGACACTGTGACACTTTCAACAACCAGCCCCTCTGCTCTGAGAATTTCCATATTGCTGCAGTGGAGGCGTGGGGCTTCCAGGATGCTGACATCCAGTGATGAGCCTGCACTGACGGTGACTGAGCTGCTGTTACGTGGTTGTGGGACTAAGGCGGAGCTACATCCTGGGGAGCAGGGGAATCCCACATGGGTATGCATGCAGCAGGGCTTTCTAGCCTCATCTGGCTGAGCTTAGCCTTCTGCCTTGGACTTGGGCCTCCTGAACGCTAACCTGCTTCTGGGATGGAGCTCAAGGGGCTACCAGACACACACACCTAGCACCATCTATTGCATGTATAGGAAACACTCTTCTCCAAGCCCAGGGCCATGGCTCTCTGTGGAGGTGACTTTTGCCCAGGAGGTTGGGGGTAGGGGATACATTTTGTTGTCCCTGAGTCTCCTCTAAAGAGCCTTAGCCTCTGTAAGTAGGAGTGGAAAAGTGAAGGAACCTTCTGGCAAGTGTGGATCCATGGTGCCCTCTGCTGGTGCCTAAAGACATTGTTTCCCTCTCAAGGGCCCTGCTGTCACCTATATGAGGGTCTGAGATAGGCACCTTTGCCACTGCTTCCTGTCAAGATCCCTGCATTAGACACCCCAGCCTCTGACCAGTCCTTCTTCCCCAGAGTTTCCTCTCCAGCAGCAACTTCACTCTAAGATTCCTCTAGGCCACATTTGCTGCTGTAGGTGGGAGAGGGGAAGGCAAGATTTGTATTTAGTTCAGGGGTTCCTGGTTACTCCAGGGACTGGAGGGGATGGGGACTGGAGGGGATGTCATGTGTCCTTGTGTTTCTGCAGGGCCTGAAGCTTTCTGGGCCTCACTGCAAGTCCACATCTGAAGAAGTGACCCAAGAGGGACCCTCTTTGACAAGCTCTATACCAACCAATTCCATATCTAGGCACTTGCTCAGAGATGCCTAGATTCATGGAAGTTTCTCTGCCCTCCTCTCTAGCCTGGTGGTCACCTTGAGCCCACTGAAGTCTGTGCAACTGCCTCTTTTCTGTCATTACTACAGTGACCAGGTCTAGAGTCACACCCAGATCCCTCAGCATAGCATGCTTATTTCAGGCTCACCCCCTCTTCTAATCCTTGCACCTCCCTGGTCCTGTCCACACAGCATCTCTTGGGTCACTCTGCCTGGGAGTACATCCTCTTTCTATCCCTTATATATGGTGCTGTGGGTGGCCACATGTCATAGCTTTCTATGTGCTTTTCCTTCTTGCTTAGAGTCTTAAGGCTATTTTGCCCCTGTGTTGCCTGTGTGCTAGCTGGATAGGTGCTGAGGGATATCTATAATCCCACAACTCTTCCCCATCTGTCCTGTGACCTCTCAGCTGGTCCTGAGGCCCGAGGCACCACAAAGGGAAGAGAGGATAAGCATTACCCAAGTGGTCATTTGGGGGCGGTTAGAGACATAGGTCATATGGACAGGTGTCCATCCCCTCATGTCTGCAGCTGACACCTCTTGGTTTCCCCACCATGGGCCATTCTGTGTCCATCCCCACATCTATACATGGTCTTCTACAAGGGATGTCATCCTTCCTTGGCCTTTCACTCAACATTGTTTTTGAGTGGGGTCAGGAGATACAGGAGGCAAGACAAAACTCCCTTTTGGTTTTAAGCAAGCTGGTAAACCTGCCCTGAACTTATCTTTCTCACGTGTGAAATAGACCAGTGCTCTAGCTCTGCTCTCATAGACAGGGGAACCTCCTGAGGCCCTCTTAAAAGGTACAGGGAGGGGGAATCACCCCCCCCCCACAGAGCATGCCACCCCTTCTTCTAAGCTCCCACTGCCCAGGCCTGTAATGCCAACTTTGGTGTTCATTAAACATGGTCTTGTTGGACTAACTTGCGGTTCTGAGTCTAGTCTCATTTTCAGCCAGTGGAGTCCTTAAGCCTTCCTTGATGCTTGTTCATACATTGTCACTAGGACATGAAATCCTTTTGACAAATGTAGTCTTTCAGATGAAGTTAATTCTGAGCATCGTTTGTAGGGCTCTGTATATTTCCTGACTGGGTGGGCAGTCCACTTCCTGGTAAGTGAGTCCAATAAGATCTGTGGCTGCCCTAAGACGCTGTACTCAACCTTTACCCTTCCAACATGGATCTAGCAATAGGACTAGTTGCCACCTTATTGAGATGTCACCATCTTAAGCAAATTCTTCAGTTGCATGCGCATGTAAAATAGTTTTTTTAGGTTTACTCTTTTTTCCCCTTATTTTGCTACCAAAATGTATCTGATCTTTTATTTTTTGAATTATGTTTTCTTATTGCCATTTTTCTTTGATAGTATTCCCAAATATAATTTATTTGTCTTTGTTTGTTTGTTTGTTTTTTAGACAGAGTATTACTATATAGTTCAGACTGGCCTTGAACTCAATACATAGCCCAGGCTGGCCTCAAACTTATAGCAGTCCTCTTGCCTCATCTTCTTGAATGTTGTAATTATAGGCATGTGCCATCACTCTAGCTTTTTCTGTTGATTATTTGTTAGCTTTTGTTTGGACACAATGTTTCACTATTTAAACCCAGTGTTGTGATCCTCCTGCTGTCATACTTGTGTCTATTATGTTTTTTGTTTTTTGTTTTTTTTTTTTTTTTTGCAGAACCAGGGATCAGACTCAGGACCTTGCAGTTGCCAGGCAGATACTTGTGCCCCTGAGCTATCTCCCTGCCACTCCCCCCCCCACCTTTTTTTGAGATAGGATCTTGCTATACCATTCAGGCTGGCCTTGAGCTCACTTTGTAGCCCAGGCTGGCCTCAAACTCACAACAATCCTCCTGCCCCAGGCATGGACCACTACACCTGCCTTTATTTATTAGTTTTTGATGTTAGAAACAACCCCCAAAATTGGTGTGTATGGCCAGCTCAGCCTGCCCTAGGGGTGGGGCTGGCACAGCATGTGGTACTGGGGATCAAACCATGGTCCCTGCACTTAGCTAAGCTTGTCTAGGCAGGTGCTTTAGACTGCTGAGCTATTTCCCCAGCCCTGAATTAGCATTTTTAAAGAAATATGTAAACATTTACTTTAAAATATTGAGCCTAATTTAAACCAGTTTTTTTTTTTGTAAACCAGTTTTTTGTTGTTGTTGTTTTTTTTGTTTTTTGTTTTTTGTTTTTTTTGCGGAACTGGGGTTTGAACTCTTGGCCTTGCACTTGCCAGGCAATGTGCCACAGAGCTAGCTCCCCAGCCCCTAAACCAGTTTATTGAATGTATTTGTCATAGCAACATGTCCTTAGGGTTTCTGAAGAATCAGTGTTTTGATTTTCTTCTTTTTTTTTTTTTTTTTTTGTATTTAGTGCAGGGTCTACAGGGTGTCACTACACAGATCAGACTCATAGTGATCCTCCTGTTTTCAGCTTCCCAAGTGCTGGGATTACAGGTGTGCGTCACCATGCCCAGTCTCAATTGCCAGCTCAGTGTACCCTGGGGGTGGGGGTGGCATGGCAGGCCAGCAATCAAACTCTGGCGCCTGTGTCTGCCTAAGCAGGCAGTTTAATCCGCTGAGCTATCTGGTAGGCCTTTTTTTGTTTGTTTGTTTTGCGGGACTGGGGTTCAAACTAACAACCTTGCACTTGCCCAGCAGGCACTTGTGCCATGGAGCTATCTCCCCAGCCCCCCTTTGATTTTTTGAGACAGGAACTCACTATATAGTTCATGGTGGCTTAGAACTCACTATATATTCCAGACTGGCTGCGAACTCATAATGATCCTCCTGCTTCAGCCTCCCAAGTGCGAGACTTTAGGGGTATGCCACCATGCCTGGCCAAAATCAGTATTTTTATAATGTAATTGGGCCAAGAAGATAGCTCCGTGGCATAAGTGCCTGCCTGGCAAGTGCAAGGTCCTGAGTTTGATTCTAGTACAAAATAATAGTAATAATAAGTTGGTCATAGTGGTACATACCTGTTAACTTTGTGCTCTAGATACTAAAGTGGCAGAATTGTGAGTTTGAGGCCAGCCTGGCTATATAGTGAGTTCAAAGCTAGCCTGAATAATATTGTAAGATCCTGGCTGTAAAAACTTCCTGGCTGAGTGTGGTGGCACACACCTGTAGTTCCACCACTTGGAAGGTGAAGGTAGGAGGATTGCTATAAGTTTGAGGCCAGCCTGAACTACATAGTGAGACCCTATTTAAAAACAAAAAAAACAAAAACAAAAAAAAAACCTCAGCTACTTGGGAGGCAGGAGGATCACAAGTTTGAGGCCATCGCCCCAACTAAAAAGAAAAAAGAAAATGGGCTGGGAATATATCTTGGTGCTCCTTAGATTCAGTTGCCAGTCCTGAAAAATGTTATTAGGAGTAAATCATTTTTATTTCATAAATTTAAATTTTAATTGTTAAACTAAAATTATTATTTTTTTGGTTTTGGTTTTTGAGGCAAGATTTCACTGGCCTTGAACTTACTATGTAACCTAGACATCCTTGAACTCATGAGCCTGCCTCAGCTTCACAGAGCAGAGATTGTATAAGGCATGTTATACCACCATATCTGGCAGTTTTTCTTATTTTTATAAGCTGCATCCTTTTAACTTTTTTAGTTCTTTAGTATAATTTGTTTTAGAACATTCTGGATTCCAGAATGTATTCAGATTTATCTTACCCATTTCCTAAAGCCATAAACCCATTATTGTCTCTTTTTTATATTTATCAGGCATGGTGGTAGATGCTTGTAATCTCAGCATGCCAGAGGCTGAGGAAGAAAGATCACTGCAAATTCAAGGCCAGCTTTTGCTGCATAGTGAGTTCAAGGAATATATGAACTAATGAGATCCTCTCTCAAAACAAAAAATATATTTATTTAGTTTTGGTACCTCTATTTTGAAATGATTTTCAGTTTGCAAGAGTTGCAATGTGAATTTTCAGTGGCTCTCTTTCCCAGACCAAATGTCTTGCTTGCATGCCCCAGGTACATTACGCAGAAAAGTATATGGACATTAAAAAACAATATGGCTGGGCATGGTGGTGCACAGCAGTGATTCTAGCACTCAGGAGGCTGAGGCAGGAAGATTATTGCAAGATCAAGACCAGCCTGCTATAAAGTGAGCTTAAGGCCAGCCTGAAGTGCTGGGGATATAGCTCAGCAGCATGAAGCCCTGCGTTTATGAGGGCTTAGTGTAAGTATAGTTTATAGTGTATAGTATAAGGAGTTTATGGTCTCTTATTATATTAGCGTTCCATTGTGATCCCAAAGGTAGGTACAGCATCATGTGATACATTGCTACAGATGAGCTCACATGTTGGCAGGCTCACTCATTTTACCAGACGGCATGGAATTTGTCAACACTGAGACTAAGGAAACAAGGTAGACACTTAGATGTATTTCTTGACAGAAACACCAGCAGACAAAGCCTTACATTGCATATTGCTGGATCCACAGTGTACCACCTGGCCACTTGGGTTCATGGGCTAAAGCTGCAGCACCCTTAGGGGGCCTGCAAGTCTGAGCTCCTCCAGCAATAATACTGTGGATGACAGATGATAGGGATTTAAGCTGTCTGCTCTCCTACTCCATTTCCTTTGTATGTAAAGAGACTGGGGACATCTCTGCCCTGTTATGCCAAAAGGAGTTGACTGTCAAAGGAGATGTGGTCAGAAGCTTATGGCCTGAAAGGAAGAAGTTTTGTGTGTAATTTTACCTTTTAGTTCTTGTGGAGGATGGTTATTGGCTATGAAAACGGGTCACTGGATTAACACTGGAACATCTGAATGAATGTGATAGGAATATACTAATGTTCAATGAACCAATGTATGGATTTCTACCACAACCCAACTTTGTAAATGTGAAAATAAGTGATTTAGTAGTGTTTGATTCCTAAATAAAGTTAATGGAAAAAAAATAAAGGAACAACGCAACTGTTTAGTGTTTGCTGTGGGGAAGGTACTAAACTAAAAATCAGTTGTTCCTTCAAATGGAATTAAAAAGATGATGCCACAGTGTAATGCATGCCTGTAATATGTGCACTCAGGAGGTGAAGGCAGAAGGATAAAGGCCAGCCTGAACTGTACAGTGAGAGCCTACCTAAAAAAAGGGGGAGGGAGCTGGGAAGATAACTCAGTGATCTAAATGTCTGTGTGGCAAGTGCAAGACCCAGGTTTGATCCCTGTACTGCATGCTGTGCTGGCTCAGATGCTACACTAACTACCCAAACAGGAGGATCACTATGAGTCCAGGCTGTGTAGTGAGACCCTGTACCAAATAAATAAAAAGATATTTGGAAAATAATAAATAAAAAAGGTGGTGCCAGTTGACAGTAGTTAACAGATCTTTCTCTACATTTATTGCCATGTGTTTTCTCTGAGGCCTCCACTAAATCTTGTGTCTTAGGTACTTATCTCTCATTGCTGAGACAAAATACTTGGCACCCAAGGTTGAGGGAGGAAAGGGCTTATGATAGTTTGTAGAGGTTTTAGTCCGTAAACAGCTGACTCTAAGGCAGGGTATCATGTCAGAAGAGCTGTGGAAGCCAGTACATGGCTGTGGAAGATGGCAAAGGCAACAAGGGCAAAGCAAGCTTCTTTGCCTCCCTTATATTTATTATTTATTTCTTATTTTTTAAATGTATTTGGTGCACGGTACACAGCTTGGTAGTGAGCCTCCTGTTTTCAGCCTCCCCTGTGCTGGGATTACTGGCATGGGCCTCCACGCCTGTTTCAGTGGCACCTCAGTGGACCTGGGGGCAGGGCCAGCACAGCATGTGGTGCTGGGATCGAACACCAGTCCCTGCACTTGCGCTTAGTTTGCTGAGCAGAACCGGGGATTGAACTCAGGCCCTTGAGCTTGCCAGGCAAGTGCTTATTTTACTGAGCTATCTCCCCAGCCCTGTTCCTTTCACATATTATAAGTAGACTACCCACCCTAGGGCAGGTGTAGGTCTCATACCACAAGAGTTCTAGAAAATGAGCCAATCATAAACTCTAGATTCAGCAGCCTCTGAAAAGTCCATCCCCCATGACCACTTGACACTTTGTAGGGACATTGAGACACAAATCAAAACAGCAGGGTTCTCTATGGTATGGCTTTGTAGTAAGACAACACTCCTACTGGAGACTGTAAGACCCTGAGGGCAACAGTGCCCAATACTGAAAAACAACTGTCTTTGGGCCTATATGTTGTGGCCTGTGCTGCAATGGGAGATTCTCATGTAGTTTCTTCAATCCCCAGCATTTCCTCCTACTGTACTCACATCTTCCTTTCACTTCCTGTTACTGTGAATGGGTGGGACCATCTTGCAGTTGTATTAAGACATTGACACAAGCAGGATTAGGCAAGAAGTGTTACTGAATAGGAAAAGAAAATGTCCTGCCCAAAGAGGTAGAGAGCTGTAGCAACATTTGAGAGACCGGCTCAGTTTGTGGTGGTGTCCCCTGGAACTTGACCAGACAGGATTCCCTTCCTCTCCTGCTGCCTTCTGTCAGGCTCCTTTCAGGGTCTGGCCAATGGCAAGTGTCCTTGTCACATCTCCCTGTCCCACATTAAACTGCTTTATTATTTTCTTAATTCATATGAAATTCATAAGAAAAAAGTGTGGAAGGTCCAAGGCCTTATGCCTGTCAGGCAAGTTTCACACACCCCCCCCCCACCTAATGATTTTGAAATGACTCAGTGGCATTCTTTATATTCACAGTGTTGGGCAACCTTCACTTCCACAAGTTCTCCAACATTTTCACCACCTCAAAGGGAACCCTTGTCCCTATAAGGCAGCCACCTCCTATTCTTTCCATTGTAGGTTCTGTGCAGGGTAGAAAGGTTTACAACATGATGTGTCTGGTCCCCCAGAACTGTCAGATTCTGAAGAACAGCTGTTGGCCATGCCTTAAGTGCACATTTCCAGGTAGCATACCTGTGCATATCACCAGCCACCTCTGGATCTGAGGGGTTATTATACAGTGGAATATGTTTACCTCCTTCAGTTTTATTTCCTGCTGATCTGCATTCTCTCATTAGAATGGACTATGATTTATTTAGCACTACTGGATTATGTCTCTCTTCTGCTCCAAATTCTCTTCATGTTTTATTTTATTAATTTATTTTTATTTTTTATTTTGAGGGGGTTTTGAGACAGAGTCTCACTGTGTAGTTCAGGCTGGTCTTGAACTCACTATGTAGCCAAGCTGATCTTCAACTCATGATCTTTCTGCCTCAGGCTCCAAGTAATGGGATTACATGGGTGCACCACCACACTTTGCTGTCTTCTAATTTAAGGGCTGGCCAGATAGCTCAGCAGCAGAGCACAGCAGCCAGGGTTCGATCCCCAGTGTGCCGTGCCAGCCCTACTCCTGGGGTATGCTGAGATGATAATTGAGACTGGGCTCAGTGGTGAGCACCTGTAATCCCAGCACTTGGGAGGCTGAAAATAGGAGAATCACTATGAATCTAATCTACGTAGTAAGACCCTGTACACCCTGTAGATCCTGTCCTAACTTAAAAAAAAAAAAAACTAGCCGGGCATGGTGGCACACGCCTATGATTCCAGCACTTGGGAGGCTAAGGCAGGAGGATCAGTGCAAGTTTGAGACCAGCCTGGGCTACAAAAGAGAGCTCAAAGCCAGCCTGAACTGCATAGCGAGTTTCATGCCTGAAACTGTCTCAAAAAGACGAACAACAAAAACTAATTTAGAGCCAGGCATAGTGGTATATACCTATAGTTCCAGCACTCAAATTCTGAGGCAGAAGAATTGTAAGGTCAAGGCCAGTCTGGGCTACATAGTAAGTATGAGGCAACTATAAAAAGAGGAAGGGGGGGGGGAGGAGGAGAGGAAGAAGAGGAAGAAAAGAAAGTTAGGGCTAGGGAGATAGCTTGGTGTCTAAATGCCTGCCTGACAAGTGCAAGGTCCTGAGTTCGATCCCCAGTAATGCATGCCATGCTGGCCCTGGAACCCCAGGCATGCCGGGCCAGCCCTGAAACCAGACATGGGGGCGCACACCTGTAATCCCAGTGCTGAGGAAGCTGAGAAAAAAGGATCATACTAGTCTGAAGTGCATAGCAAGACCTTGTATAAAAAAAAAAAAAAAATTCAAGCTGAGTATGGTGGTACATGCTACAATTCTAGCACTCTGGAAGGCTGAGGCAAAAAGACTGCAAGTTTGAGCCCATTAGGCAATTTAGGGACTTAATGAGAACTTGTTTCAAAAATTTAGTTAAGGGGGATTGCTGAGCATGTAGCTCGGTTTGAAGTCCCTAGGGTCAGTGTACAGTACTGGGAGCAAAAAACTAAGATTATGTTTTTCCAGAATATACCAGCTCTCTTTTTTTCCTTTGTGCCAGCCTGCATATAATATCTACAGCTTTCTGGCTTAGTGTTTGCTCCCGAGAAACTTCTATCTCAGGAGGGTAGGGACCCACTCCTCTTTACATTCCCAGAGCCTACCAGTTTCTAGCACATCAATAGTAAGAACCAAATGAATGGATAAAGGTCTGAAGTAGATAGAACTGGAGTTGTCAGTCCTGATTTCTGGAGTATTTGATACCCAGCTTCCATGTGTGACCCCTGAGGCAAACATGGGATCAGGGGCAGATGGGTTGCCTTTCTAGTCATCTACACTTTCTGAAAATCTGTTCCCAAGACCAAACTCCACTGGACACTGATATACTTTATAAGTCACCCAGATTCAGAAAACTGCACACAGACCCCAATGGCCAGTATCAGATGGTGGTTCAGAGTAAGAACTAATCAGGTGCTCTTGGCAATCTCCAAAAATTGGGGTCAGCAAGAAGGGGAAATTACTACATCTCTAGGCTCATCCTAGTTATTCTTCCCTACCTCTTAAACCCCTCAGTGCATGACATGGGCTGGAGGAAGTTAGGGTTTTGCAATTTCATTTATAGTGGCCCCCTAACAGTGTCCATGGAGCACCCTTGCATTAGGTGATGGTTATGGTATTTGTATTATATTATATTTGTAAGATATTTTTATTTTTCAAAAATCCTTTCATTCCATCATAACCCGTAACTTTTTGGTGCTGGGATTGAACCCAGGTCCTCCTGCATGCTAACTACACACTACTACTGGGCTATATACCCCCAGCCTCCAGCCTGTTTCTTTTTGTTATTTTCTTTTTTAAGGTAATAAAGTTTTTTCTTTTGGGCATGGTGGTACATATGCGAAATTCTAGCATTTGGGAAACTAAGGCAGGACAATCAAAACAAGTTTGTGGACAGCCTAAAGTACATAATAAGATCTTGTCACAATAAAACCAAAAAAGGGGAAAAAAATTTCCCCTGGGCAAATATAAGTGATCATAGCCCAGGAATATGGTTTCAAGTTCCCCTGAATGATATGTTCCCAACATTTAAAATTTTTATTTACTTATTATGATTGTTTTGTTAAGAAAGGGTGTTATTGTGTATCTGAGGATAGCCTCAACCTCACAATCCTACTACCTCAGGCTCCCAAGTCCTGGAGTTAACAGACATACAGCACCATACCCAGTTCTCTCCAGGACTTCAGCTTGCCCTTAGTCATACCTTATCTCCCCAAATAGTGCAGCTGTGCTCTTGTTCCATTTCCTCCCAGCCACTAGTGGTTCTAGTTAGCTAGGATGAGAGAATGGGGTGTTCTTTCTTAGTATTATCTTCCATGATAGCAACTTGGAAGAATGGGGCTCTCTGCAGAGCCACATATTTTGTGTTTTTGACAGGGCTTCTAGGATTATCTGCTGGTTCCTCCTTACAGTATTTGGTGTAGCTTTCTTGGAATAAATCTATCTTTCCAACTGTTTGAGACCACTTGAGACTTTATTCCTGATCTATTTACCTCTTTTTCTGGGGTCTATGTGTAGTGGCATTGACTCTCTCAGGAACCTCCCTCCATCTCTCCATTCTTTCCCCCATATGATCTCTGACTTGCATTTTCAAAGCTCCTCCATCTGGTGTCTGGAAATCCCCTCCTGTTCCAGCAGTGACGATGACAGGCAGGCTCGTGATCTGTGATTTCACGTAGGGGGAGTACTGAGGGAAAAGGCAGAGCTATGCCCCAATCCCACCCCAGAGTCCACTTCACCCTACATCCCCATCCAGCGCCCAGGTGATTAAGGGAAAGAGAATGGACCTGGGTCTGTCCTGGCCCCTTCACTACTTTCAGATGTTGA
>PVKN010005226.1:0-31395 GCA_004027915.1 Capromys pilorides | reverse complement strand
GGGCATGGGCACCCAGCTGCCTGCCTGGGCAAGCACAATCAGAGTTCTGGCTGCGGTGGACTCTACGCTCTCTGGGAGCAGGAGCACGGTGCTCATGGCGCCATACAAGACACCAGCGTGTTAACTAGTAGGTGTTAGCAGGAGGGTGGCAACAAGCACCGTGGCTGGGGGGGGGGGGGTGATGTAGCAAGCACAAATCCCAGAGTTCAATCTGAGCACCGCACCAAAGGCTCATCGCAGCCTCAATAACAATCCAGCTCACGTGTAAGACAACAGAGATTTAATGTTTATTAAATTCAATAGAGAGCCAGCCAAACAAAGCACAAATGTAACAGAGTTCAGCTGAAAGGTCGACAATGTGCCACACCCGACAGGGTTGAGGCCATTTTTGGCACTGTCCACGTTTTTGGCTTTTTGGGTGTGTGTGTATGGAGTTTTGTTTTATGTTCCTGAGAATTAAACTCAAGGCTTTTTTTTTTTTTTTTTGAACCGGGGATCAAACTCAGGACCTTGCACTTGCCAGGCAGGTACTTGTGCCCCTGAGCTATCTCCCGGGCCCAAGGCTTCTGAACTAAGCCATTCTCACGGAGCTACATCTCCAGTCCTTTTTAAATTTTTTATTTTGAGACGGAGTATCACTAAATTACTCAAGCTGGCTTCGAATTTACACCTTCTTGCCTCCACCTCCTGGACAGCTGGCGTGTCAGGTGCACACACACAGCTGTGTGTATTTGTATAAATAAGGGTGAGAAATGTTCACCAGTTAGCCGCATTGTGGCCTGCGCCTTTAAGGACCAGTATGAATTTTATGATTTTAGAAAAGCAAAGTAAATATTCCAGGAAGGAAATAGCCTGGATACTTTCCCACAGTCCAGCTGCTGCCTCGCCAGCTCCGCCCTTGTCCCACAGCCTCTGCCCTTCCCACGGCCCCGCCCCCGGCCCCCGCGGGAGGCCCAAGTCACCCACCTTCCTTGCAGATGCAAGTGCCATCGACTGGTGAGCAGGTGATGGCGTTTTCGCACGAGCACCGCGAGGAGCAGTTGACTCCGTAGGTATCAGGGAGACACGGGCTGGCGCAATGGGGCCCCTGAAAGCGACGGGCGCTAGCGAGTGGGCCCCACCCGGCCTGGCCCGGCCCGCCCTCCGCTGCCCCTCCCACGGGGCGCGCCTCACCGTGTAGCCAGGCTCGCACCGACAGAGGCCGCTGTCGGCCAGGCAGACGCCGCCGTGCAGGCACAGGCAGTGCTCCTGGCAGCCCGGCCCGTGCGTGTCCCGCGGGCAGCTCTCGTTGCAATGTAGGCCCGCCCAGCCGGGCCGGCACACGCACTCGCCGTGCATCGGGTGGCAGCTGCAGGGAGCGGGCACGCTTAAGCACAGGCCCCGGGGTCGGGGTCCCTGCACTACAGCCCGGTCCCCGAGACCCACCTGAGACTGTGCTCCGGGTCGCAGGTGCAGGCCGCCTGGCAGCTAAGGCCGTAGAGGCCGTCGGGGCAGAGGCGCTCGGTGCAGCGGTGCCCGGTGAAGCCGTGTTCGCACAGACAGGCGCCGTTGGCGGGGAAGCAGCGTGCACCCGGGGCGCAGTCGCACGTCCCGTTACAGTCCTGCCCGTAGCTGCCCACCGGACACTCCTCACGGCACCTGGCACCGTGTGGAAGGTCTGGCCATGCCCATCTCCTGCCAGCCTGCCCCCCATACCGTTCCCGGGCCTGAGCCACTCACCGATCACCTGTGTAACCCGCAGCACAGCGGCACTGCCCAGTGAATCGGTCGCAGAGGCCACCATTGTGGCAGCGACATTCCTGGGAACAGTTAGGTCCGTGGAAGCCCTCTGGGCAGGGCAGGGAACAAATAGTACCCTGTAGGGGTGATAAATCAAAATTCCAGGTGCCCAGCCCCTTTCACATGGTCACAGGAGCCCTTAACACAGGACCCAGAGTCCTCCCTGAACTGCTGTCTACAGCCACACCCCGACTCCCACCCCACTCCTATAGGCCCACCACACATACCATCCAGCCAGGTGGACAGCTGCAGGAGCCCTGGGGAGCCAGGAAGACACCCCCGTTTTGGCAAGGATGGGTTGTAGGGCACAAGAAGCCGGCAGTGTCCCGGGGACAGGACACATCACAGCTGCAGGACAGTGGGCGAAGTCAGGGAATGAACAAGCAGTACCCATCACCCGCTTCCTCGCCCAAGGTTGGCCACTTGCACACAGGACAGTCCTAATAGGAAGACCTGCCTGAGGCCCAGAGCCACTCACACTCCTCTGCTACGGACTGCAGAACACAAAGAGCAGGGGAACTCCTGCACCAACAAGCAGTGTCCCCTCCTCACCTTTGCCAGGTTGTTCCCCATAAGGAACACTTGTGTAACTTTCTGTGCTGGAGAGTTTAGCTCTAGCAGGTCCTCCCTGCAGCAGGACTCTTGATCTCCTCCTGCACCCTCTCCCTCCTGCGACTGCCCAGCCTCTTCCCACACCCAGCCTGTGTTGGTCATCCTGTACAACATGCTCTTAGTCCCTGCTGCCACTAGCTGTGGCAGTCCAGGTAGATGATGGGCTCCTGTGTAGCCAGGAAGACTCTGTGGTCTCCTCAAGCATGCTGGGCCAGGAAGCAGCAGAGCTGGGACCAGGATCTTGGTCTCCTAGTCACTCCATTCCCACACCTGGCACTAGGTGAGCACCTCATGCCTCTAGACACATCTTTGTGGCCTGACTGCAACTTCATCAGATTACACACCTGGGCCCCACTCTCCCTGGGGGACAGAGGCAAGCTCCAGTCTGGGGATCACAGGGTGCCCCGTGGCACTGGCATTGGAATAGGCAGGCAGGGCCATAGTGACCAGGAGTGCACAGCTGAAGGCAGTTAGGAGGCTGCAGGCCAGAGGGGCAGGAACACACCCCGCTCATGGGATCACAGGAGCTGTTGTTGCCACAGTAGCAGGGCTGGTCACACTGTGGACCCCACATTTTGGGGGCACATGCTGTAGGATATGGAGGGGGAAGGGATCATCAGAGACCTAACCCTTCCCCAGCCACAAGCTAGTCCCAGCCTATCTCTGTACCACATCAGAAAAGGCAGCTTGCTGCAATGGGGCTTTGGGTATTTGCCCTGGAGTCTGAGGCACCTGCGCCCTGATAGGGAGGTCATCTCTGGGGTCACCAGCCACTCACCACTGGAGCAATCGTTGCCTCTCCAGCCTGGCACACACTGACACTGATTGGGTGCCACACAGCGGCCATGGACACACTCCTGGGCACAGACCGCTAGGGCAGAGATGGTGAATGAGAAGGTGCCTCCACCCCCTACCCCACCCCCATATCTCTGCATCCCAGCTCCCACCACCACCAGGGACTGAAACCCTCTAGCCCCACTTCTTTTCCATTGTGGAGAAAGATGGAGGAGCAGCAACTCAGGTCAGGACTCCACAAGACCCCAGGGTTCTGGGCTCCCTAGCCCCTTTTGTGAAAAATGGGGGGCCTCAAGTGGGGGCTGGACACAAGCTGTGTGAGAACAAGTGTTGAGGGCTGAGTTGGTTCAGGTGGAGAAGTCTTCAGGGGTTGGTGATGGGAAGGGAAGAGGAGGGAGGGCAGCCTGCAGGCTGGGAGCTGCATTGTGCTGGGCGAGGCAGTGGACAAGGAGATGAGAATGACACAGCAAGCAAGAACAGCAGAGACAGGGACAGGAAGAGACAGAGAGGGACTCAGACACCAAGTTCTGAGACACAGAGACAGATAGACAGAGACAGATCCAGAGCTCAGAGATATATGGAGGGGTGGGTTAGGCGGAGACGGGTGCGAAGTGACTACTGGGGACATGCTGCTCAGGACCTAGGGACAGCTCCCTGGCTGTGTGCACAGCTGAACACCCAGTTGTGTCCCTTGACAGTGTAGCTAGAAGATGAGTGGCCTCCAGGGCCAGGCAGCCCGGCCTCCATTTCCAATCCATCTCTGCTGGCCCTGTTACTGCTGCCCTGGCTGCTCACCAAGGCAGGCATGAAGGGGCAGGGAGGTAGCCCCACGCAGGTGGGGTAGAGAAGGCTTCAGGAGGTGGGCTAAGCCCCTCCCACCCCACAGCCGCCCTGGCCCAAGGCAGGACTCACGGATGCATGTCCCACTACTTTCGTAGAAGCCCCGGCAACAGCGCAGGCGCAAGCGATAATCTGTCTTCACCACTTGGCGGTACACAGTCCGGTACACAACCCTAGGGAGACCCAGGTGGAGGCCCTCAGTGCTCCTGGCTGAGATGCCCAGCTGCAACCTCAGCACTGTGGAGCCTCAGAGGAGGGGATGGGGTGCCCAGTGGGGTGCCCAGTACTCTGGACTGGAGAGCCTAAAAGGAATATTTCCTTCTGCCCTCTACACATATACACACATACACACACACATACATGCATATACATACTCATTCACCCAAGCATGCCAGCCAGGTGCTGCCCATACACATGCATGGATTCATGCATGGGTGCCAGCCACGCACACACACGCACACATGAATTCTCATGCATGCCAGCCATGTGCTTCTGCACAAGCCATGGGCCTTTGAGGCAAGGGGATGAGAGTGTCCTGCTGCCAGAGGTTTCTTCTGGGTGCCACAGGTTCTCAGAGAGGGCTAGGCCAGGAGGCCAGAGCCAGGCCAAGGCAGGCACACAGAGACATTAACACTGCAGGAGCCCGTGGAGGGGACTAGGCACTCACGTGGGCCGGGGGCAGGTGTGGAGACCCTCCCAGGGCTTGTCGCAGGGCTCCGAGGAGAGCAGACTAAAGGGCCGGGAGTGCGACTCTTTTGTGGTTGTGGTAAAGCTGAAGGAAGGGAAAAGGGTCAGGGCAAGGGGCAAGGAGGGGGCACAGGGCAGGGAGGGAGGCACAGGCAAGAGCTTGGCCCCCTTGGAGAAGCAACACCCCACCTTCTGGGGCCCACCTTTCTGGTGTGGTGAACTCCTCTCACCTAGAATGTTCCTGGGACACCTCCCATCCCAGCTCCCTCTGCAGCCTGCTCCCTTGTCTACGGAGGAGGCTGAGCAGGCCTGATTTCCTGGTTAGGCTACTGGGGGGTGTGGGGGGGGGGGGAATGCTAAAGCACTTCTGGCTAAATTTTGCCCTGGGGTCTTATCTCTCAGCCCTGTTTCCCTCCCCCACCTTGGGCCAGCCACTCTGCTTGTTCCACAGTGAATGGCTCCATCCTGTGTTCTGTCCTGCAGCTGGCCTCCCACAGGAGCCCAGAGATGCAGACAGGGAAAAGGCAGACAGGAGACCAAGATGAGACAGAGACAGCCCAGGGAAGGAGAGCAGGAATAGGATCAGAAGAACAGGAGAGGCTGGAGAGAGGGCAGGAGGCAAGGGAAGGGAGCTAGGAAGAGGAGCCCCTGGGGGACAATCCGGGAGCCTGGGCTTGTGTCTCAAGGTACACAGCAGGGATCCCTCTTACCTTTCCCAGAAGCTGCAGGTATTGGGGTCATTGGAGTTGAGAGTCCTGGTCAGCCCTAGGTCTAGGGCCAGGAGAAGGAGGGGACGCAGAGGTGGCAACATTGCAGGAACCCGCAACAGGGCAAGGCACCCAGCAGGTGAGGAGCACTGTGGCCAGCAGCCGGGGTACAGTGCCTGCAAAGATCTGGGTCGCGGGCACGCAGAAGAGAACAACTTGCTGCCTCTGGCCCCACGCTTCCAGGACTCTGGCTCCCCAGATCTTACTCCTGAGTGGGGTAAGGTCTCTGCCCCCAGGTTGCTCACAGAAGCTTAGACTCCCAATCCTTGTTCTCTCGAGGGCACACATTTGTCAGGGCCTGGCGCAAGGGCCCTGTCTTGCCCCTGCCCAGGACCCTTTATCCTGGAATGCCCAGCCCCTAGCTTAGGATGCAGCCATACTAGTTTGATCTCTGCATCAAGGCAGGATGAACCTGGAGCTAATGAGGCAGATTCTGAGCAAGGCAGACTCTGGCTCAGGACTTCCCGAAGCCAGGACAGCACAGTAACAGACCTGGCCTCCCCAGGTCTGAGCTCCCAGTCACTGACCTATGCAGGAAGACTGAAAAGCCACTCTGAGGAAATGTTGTTGGGGTTCCTACGCTAGGGGTTGGGTGTGAGCTGGTTCCAGGCAACCTCACAACTGCGGTGCGCCGGCTTGTGCAGGCCGAGGTGAACAGCTGTACACAGCTCTTCCTGACCACACAGCCTACCACACTGCATTAGCCTTGTTGCCAGCAGGATAAGCGGCCACAAACGTAGGCCAGCCCCACTGCAGCAGCTGTGAAGCATTCTCGGCACACCCCTGCACCGGCCAGCATCCATCACCCCGGAGGTCCCTGCCTCCCACAGAAATGGGCTCCTCTTCATCTCCTGCCCGGCCTCACCCCACGGGTGGGAAGAGGGTCAGGACCTCGAGGACTCCATCCTCTGTGCTGGGTACTGGCGGCCAGTAGTCCTGAGCGGAGTGTTCCTATAGCTCACCCAGCTAAGCCTCCCTGAGGCGCCCACATCTGCTTGTAATTTTTCCGAGAAGAGGGAAAGGTCGTGGTTGCTGGCCCCTTACCCCCCTGAGTATCTCTGGAATGCTGCTGCGGGCCTCACCCTCCCACACACCCACACACTCCCTGGTTGTGGGTCCCGGTTACAAGGCCCCTTCTTCCCTGCAGGTCTCTTTAACCCTGTCTCTGCTGCTTGCTCCCCACCTGCCCCATAATCCCCCAGCAGCAAACCTTCACCCTCTCATCCACAGAGTGCTTCTGCTCTCCACAGCCAACTTCCAACACCCTCCCCTGAGCAGAGCCGCTGTCCCCCACCTCCTGGGCTGCCTGCCAGGCACTCCCCAGGCCATCCTGTGCTTCTCCCACCCTTCTTGAGTCCCAAGAAACTCACCAGGTGAGGCCTGAGGAACTCAGGTGGGTCAAGGCTCGAGCAAGGGAATGGGAGCCGCAGAGCGTCTGGGGGGATCCCAGTACTCAAGATGTAGAACCTGAAAACAGGAAATAGAGCCTGGCTGGGATGGGGGGCCCAGGGATCATGTTGGTGGGGGAGTTTCCACCTTCCCATCACCCAGAACACAATGGGGTACAGAAGGGGGCCACAGCTAGAGGCCTCTTCTAGGTGGTGTGGCTTCTGGACTGGCGCTATGGTCCACCAGGGGTACTTAGTCCTGAGACCGTGGTTGAGGGTGCCCTTAGCATCCCTCCCAGTACTAACCCATATCTTCCCCCAAAGATCGTGCACCCCAGAGGTACAAGCTGGTAGAACTGCCAAATCCTCTGGAAGTCCTTCCTGATTCACATGGGCACCCATACCAGGAGTGAATGTGCCCATCACATGCATCCGGCGCACTTGGGTCTCTGTGGAGACCCTGCAGAGGACACAGTGGTGTGCAAGAAGCAGCTCTAACCCCCAGCTCGCTGCGGGAGGTGCAGAGCCCGGGGAGTGGCCGGGCTTGGTCTTGCTGAAAGCCCTTCACGGCCGGGCTGCAGAGTGGAGGCGGCCGTTGCTCAGTCCCGGGCTGGATGCCAGTGTGGGGCCAGGGGGGAACCGTGGGTGGACGGCAATGAGGGAGAGATGGGGTGGGGGTCCTATCAGGGAAAGGAAGACTTGGTCCTGAGGCCCCTGGAGAAGGGAACTTGGAACCCAGCCACACATCCTATGCTTGCTCCCCTCAGCCTTTGTCCCAGGCACTGGTACCTGGGGCCCTGTCCCAAGCTCCTCTCCTCCTCTGCAGCCCCAGTAGCTTGGGGTTCATGTGTTATGCAGCACCCCTTGCCCCATGTCTTATCAGTCAGCTTCTGGTTTCTGATGCTGCTTTGTCCTGGGGTGCAGAGCGTACCCCCTGAGCGGCCCCAGACTCTCCACAGCTACCTCAGTTCTCCTTCCCCTGCTCAACCACCATCTTCCACTGAGCCTCCTGCTCCAGGGCCCAGACACCTTAACTCACTGTTCACTGAGCTGGGACAGGGAGCGTGCTGAGCGGTCTGCAGGTTCATGTACAGCTCACCGCAGCATCAGCCCTCCCCCTCCGCGGTAGCTGGGCCCTAACCATTACAGGGGTGGAGCAGACACAGGTACGGGAGGACAAGAGACCCGGCAAGACCACGTGGCCTGCAGTGTCGGGGCTGGGATCCCAACCCAGGCAGCTGGGAAGAGCAGTGGTTCCAGTCTTTCCTGAGCCCAGACAGACTGAAGCTAGGTTTTGTCTCCTTTGTAACAGCTCAGCCATGCAAGTGGGAAACTGGTGGGGGTGGAGACAAGGAGGATGGCTGCCCTGAGGACTCCGCGAAGGCATGGGAACACCACCACATACAAGGTCAGGACTAGCAACTGAATGAGGGACTCCTCCGCTCCACCTCCTCTGAGCTGGGTCTCTGCCTTCCTGTGCCCGTGACCCTGGAAGGCAAAACTGAGTCTGGGGCTTTGAGAAATTCCTGGCCAATGGGAGAGGGCCTTTCCTGTAGCCATGGAAACTGGGGGGGTGGGGGTGAGCAGCAGCAGAGCTTTCCTCAGGGGCTCCTCTCCAGCTCCCCTGGGCAGAGATGCAGCACAGGCTACCTTGGGCTTCCTACCCTCCACCCACCCCAACTCCAAGCCAGCTGTGAAGCCCAGCAGAGCTCCTTCTCTACAACAGGGGTACTCCCTCTGTGGGGTTGTTGAGTGCCTGAGTGAGGTAATACAGGTAAGGTTCCTGGAGCCAACACATACAGCACAGCCCCGTTGACATTACCATCCCCACCATAGTGTCCTCAGTACTCCTGCTCTGGCACCAGCACAGCCCCATCTCTCCCTTGGGGCCGTTAGGCCCTCTGGGCATTCATTCTGGGAAAAACTGTTTCTTGTTTTGCTGCAGAACCCCCAGGATGATCCGGGAATGGGAAGGGGGCTGAAAATGCTGACACAGAGAAAGGAAGTGGGGATGGGAGGGGCAGGCTCCACGGAGAACCCGATACCCCAGAACCTCCTCGGGCTGGGGGCCAGGTGCATCTCCAAGCCAGCAGCACTGAGAGGCAGGAGGCCTGGACCCCGCCCCAGCCCAGCGCAGCTCCCCCTGCGCTCCTCTCTCCTCTGTCCCCTTCCTATCTGTAGCCCAAAGGTTCGGGTCCTCCCCATGGCTTTCAGGATGTCGGCCTCAGTTGCACCACTTGGTCTTCAGGGCCTCTAACTCCTCGTCTGTAAAATGGGAGACATTCTTCACCTTCCAGGAGTCATCGAGGGTTGGAACTTGGGTTCCAGTAATCACCCTGGAACTGAGGCTCAGCCCAGGGCCTGGAATCAGCGCCTGCACTCCGTTGCCCCCTTACTTTTTTTTATTCTTCATCAGAAAATCTTTACTGGGCTGCCTTCTACCCTTTCTCCATCAGCCTTTTGATCTCTTGTCTTTCTGCCCCTCTCTCTTTTTCTTTTTTAAATTTATCTATTTGGTACAAGATACCAAATAGATAAACACCTCAGACTCATAGCAATCCTCCTGTTTCAGCCTCCCCAGTGCCAGGATTACAGGCGTGCACCACCCCACCTGATTTCAGTGGCCTGCTCAGCAGGCACCATGGCACACCCCATCAGGGATCAACCTGGGTCCTTGCGCTTGCCAGGCAGGCGCTTAGTCCGCTGAGCTATCTCCCCAGCGCTCTCCATCCTTTTCTAGCCAAGGCGGCCATACACAGTCGTGCAGAACACTACACTCAAGAAATGAGTGGAGGCTGAACTCCGGCCGTGACCCACTCCCAGCTGGGCCTGCGGCTCTTTTGCCGTGTACCTGCTGTCTGCTGTCTCTCCCTCTCTGTGGATATCTCTCCATGCCTTTTCCTATTTTAGCATGTCAGGACAACAGCATCACTTAGTCTCTCCAGGCAGGAGCAAGAGCCCTCCACACCCTCCTCTGCCCAGGAAGCCCCACCCCCACTCCCCAGCTCCATAGCCACTGCTCCCGACAGCACAAAGTGCCTCCCACATCTAACGCCAGCAGCCCAGCTCCCAAGCCTGTCTGCCGGATGGAGGGACAGGAAGCCTGCGTGTGTACGCCAGGGCCTGGCTGGCGGGCGGGCGGGGCAGGGGTGAGGGGCTGGCCTTGTGTTCTCTGTGCTCAGGAAATGGAGCTAGAGGGTCCTCAGTCTGACCTGTTTACTCATCAGGAAACAGGGAAACTGGGGCTCTGATTCACCAGGCATCTACTCCGTGCCCATTGGAGGTTGGCACCAGAGCCAGACCCGGTCCTGCCTGCCACCCTGGAAGGTGCTAGTGGATGTTACACTCCGTTCACACACCAGACGCAAAGGTGCTTGTGGAAAATGACTTCCAGAGTAGTATCTGACTGCCTATGGCAGTCGTGGGACCAGCATCTGCCTCAACGGACAGAGCAGGGCATGGGTTCCATAAGGGAAGGAGCAGCTAGCCCAGCCCACCCAGCTCAGCCACTGCCCCCCTCCCCCTTCTTCTGTGACTCTCCATCCTGTCCTCCAGTGGCACTGGGCAGCCCACTGTCCTCACGTGCCTCACACTACACAGCCACCCTGGCCCAGGTCGGTCTGGAGCACCTGGTCCTCCCCAGCCTTCAAGGCCAGCCCCTTCCAGAAAGCTCCCCCAAAGACTCCCTTCCCTAGGGCTTTCCTGCAGGCTCAGTAGCCACCAGGGACCCTGCAGCCCAAAAGATGCTGAGTGTCCTCCCCCAGCTCTGCCCTGGGGTTGGCTCCCAGGTCTGGGCAGCAGTGTCCCTCCATGGGCTTGAGGACAGCAGGTTCACACCCTGTACACCATGTCTGTGGACTGGCTGGCCAAGGGATACCCTGGCAGGCTTCAGCCCCTCCAACCCCACTGCACTCAAACTTCTGTCCAGGCAGCTGTTATTTCCCCACGTCCATCCAAGGAGCCAGAATGGGTTTTTTATTTGTTTTGCAGTGCTGAGTGGAGGTCAAACCCAGAGCTTCTCATGTGCTAGGCAAGTGCTGTACCTAAGCTACACTCCATTAAGATCTGACTACCCACTGGGTTGGGCTCCTGGGGGAAGGACACTTCCCCAACACTGTAGGCACCAACGTGCAGGGCACCCAGAACCTAACCTGGGAAAGGGCTGGATGGGCATCCAGCTCCTGGCTGAGCCCATGGAGCCCCAATGGCTCCTCAGACATAATAAAGCTGTAGCTTGTGCTCACCTCAGCAGCCAGTGGGCCCGGCCTCCTCCCAGGGCCTCAAGACAGGAGTATGGCATGGAAGGGGCATGGAAGAGATGCAAGGTGGAATCCAGAAAGAATTCCCAAAGTGACAAAGCCAAAGGCGGCTCCAGACCTCTTCCGGACCTCTGCAGGAATTCCGCAGGCAGGCCTCCAAGTTCCTAGGGCATGAGTGCGCGGCCGAGCCCTAGGCCTGGGCTCACACCCCCTCACCAGCCAGCAGGGCTCACCTTCTACACGAAGGCTACACCTAGGTGCTACACGTGGGTGTGGGTGGGGGGCCAGAGCTGGGAATCAGGGCTGTTTCTCTCCGGTCCATCTTGCTGTCTTCCTGGCTATGACACTAACTGGGTACCGTGGGCTTGTGCTTTCTTTCAGGCCTCTGGCAATGCCACCAATGAGGTGCTGGTGCGGACCCTTTTTATAGATACAGAACTATTCCAGCATGGTTAGGTAGTTTCCCCTGGGCCACAGCCAGCCAGGGCAGCACAGGGGTTTTGGGGCCAGGTCTATCTATCCTGTTTCTAAGCCTCTGCTTTCTACTCTTGTGGTTTCTTTTTGGCCTCTGACCTTTCTGTTGTATTTCTAAGGTTCCCTACCCCAAGCATGGCTACCTCACTGAGTCTATCTCTGCCTGTATCTGCCTGTTTCAGTCTCCTGCGCCTCATTCTTGCTGACCTCTCCCCCACAAGTGAGGTGCCAGGAGCTGGCACAGCCCAAGACCTCTTTCTCCAGAGCTTCTCAGAGGACAGGCAGGGGGCACATGGAGGTCCCACCTGGGCTTGGCCCCTCCAGCAACTGGTGCTCAGGGAGGCACCCAGCAGCCTGGCGTCCCTATCTGTCTCCAGAGTTCCTGCTGGTGGATGGGCTGCTGCCTGGGCAGTGAGTTTTCCCTCTGGGAAGGCCTGATAGGGAAGGTTGAGGCAGTGGGTGGGGAAGAGGCAGCTTTCCTGCCTCACCTCTCAGTGGAGAGAGAAGGCAGGGCCCAGTTGGCTGCCTAGGTGGTCAGCCCAGCTGCAGGGTACAGGAGCGGGACAAGGGCAGGCTCAGGAGGCTTCAGTGGGGGACCAGGGAGCAGCACACCTGGCTCCCTTACATATGCACACAGGTTCTGCACCATACAGTGGGGTTCAGAGAATGGTCCCCACCTTCCCCAGGCCCAGCCTAGGCTGGGGCTGAAGTTGTCAACCCCCTAGAGGAGGGAGGCTGGCTGAGCCTGGGAACCTCTGGCCAGAACAAACTGTTCCAGTCTCCAGGGACTAGGGTCAGAGCTCACTCTCAGAGGTCACTCCTAAAAGGCCAGAGCAGAGGAGTCAAGAGCACCACAATGGAGGCTGGACATAGGGCTGTGGGGGGACTGTCCTGGGCCCCACACTACCTGTGCATGCACACACACACACACACACACACACACACACACACACACACCCTGCCTGGGCCTGGGCACTGCCCCACACCAGCCCCCAAGTTGTTTTCTGAGGCTCCAGATGCCTGACACTGGGCAGAAGTCCTAGGCCCCCCCGGGGCAAAGCCAGAGCACTCACACGGGCCCTATCCTGCACAAGCAACAGGGACAGGCGACGTTAATAACAGCCACTGAGCAGGCTCCTCTACCTAGGCAGGCTCCTCAGTCTCACAGCCACCCATGAAACAGGCACTGTATTTTATCAACCTCCTTTAGAAGGGAAAAACCAAAGCACACTGTGTGGACAGGGACAGGGATGAGGCAAGGAGCTGGGCGGAGGCTTCACCCTGATTCCTTTCCCCCACCCACCCACCTCCACCCCGCTCTTCGCCGCTGCCGGGGGTCTCCCGGGTCCGCACCCTTCTGGGCACAATGGTCGCAGTGTCGCCTTCCCATTCACTCACCTGCTCGAGCTCAGGCTGCTCTTCAGGCTGGCGGCAGAGCGCAGAGGACCCGGGCTGAGCCCCAGTGGGAGCTGCGGACCTTGAGGAAGGCAGGCGGGGAGAGACGCCCAGCGGGCGGGGGGCAGGAAGGGGGCGGGGCGCGGGCGCGCGCGGAGCGGGAAGTTTTGACCAGGAAACCGGGATCTGGGAGGGGCGAGAACCGAGGGGACGAACCACGAGGACAGGACAGGGTCAGCACCGCGCGCTCCTTGCAGGCGGTGCGACGCGGGGGGGACCTGATCCTCCTGCCTCGGCTTCCTATCTGCAAAGGGGACTTGACCCTCAAGTTTCGGCTTCCTATCTGCAAAGCGAGGCCGTGCACAGACCCTAGCAGGTCCTTCGCGTCAGGCACCTCCATGCGCGGCCCGACCACCGTGACCTTATTAGATCCATGATCTTATTAGAGATCCAACGACCCTACATCTCAGTTAGGAAGATAGCTTGCTTTCCCTCCCTGACGCCGGAGGCGCCATCTTGTGGCCAAGTGCAGTGTGCGCAGCCCTCGGCCCCGACGGAACCAGCAGTCCCTCTAGAGACCTGAAAATCAACAGAGAGCTAGTTGTGCTGCTTGTGTCTGTAACCCTCAGCACTCAGGAGGCCGAGGTAGGAAGATGAAACCAGCCTAAACTACATGGCCAGACCCTGCCTCGAAGCAAAAAAAGGCCCAACTTGGGGACTGGTGCTGTGGTTAAGTGATAGAGCACATGCCTAACATGAATAGTGCCTGGAGAGAAAGAGAGAGAGAGAGAGCGAGAGAGAAAGAGAGAGAGAGAGAGAGAGACAGAGAGAGAGACAGAGAGACAGAGAGAGAGAGAGAACAGGAAAATACAACTTTATAGAAGTATAATTCACATGCAAGAAAAATGTGCCCAGTTAAAGTGTACAGTTTGGAGGGGTTGGTGTGTGTCTGTGTGTGTCTGGGACTGAACCGAGGGGCTTTGTGGTAAGCCACATCTTCAGCCCTTTTTTAGCTTTTATTCTGAGACAGTATCTCACTAAGTTACTAGCTGTCTGACCTTTCAGCATACTGGGATGATAGGGACACATATGCCACAGCCCAGGACTAAGTTCTTTGTTAACTGTGGTAAAATATACATATACTATAAACTTTATCAGGCTGAGGAGATAGCTCAGCAGTCTAAGCACCTGCTTGGCAAGCACAAGCACCCCAGTTCAATCCCCAGTACTACATGCCATGCCAGCTCGTGAACCAGGTCGCTATATGTCCAAGCTGCCTAGTGAGACCCTGTACCAAATAAATACATATATACATACATACATACTTCATCATTTCTAATTATTTTTAAATGCTCACTTCCAGCCAGACATGGTGGCACATGCCTATAATCCCAGCACTTTGGGAGGCCAAAATAGGAAGATGGCAAGTTCAAATCTATCCCAGGCAACTTAGTACTTAGGGTACTTAGTCCCAAGTACACGTGGTGGAGAACCACCTAGGTGACTCTCCTTGAAGGAGGAACTATTGTCTCCACTTTGGCTGAACCTGACCCTATTTCCATGTACAGAGCTGGCTAGGCCTTTTTCTTATCCCTTCAGTTGACTTTAAGCAATGCATATTGATCCAGTTGAGGTGCTAATGCTGTTCAAAGATGTCATGTGTGTTTCTCAGACCCCACGCCATTTTGTGAACTGAAGGAGACTAGGTCAAGAGCCAATCCATGCTCACTGTTGGCTGGGACTGAGCCTCAAGATAAGGAGCTATGACTTTCCAGAACCTAAAGGATTACACATCAGAGCTGAAACATGGACCCCAAAACATCTCATACTATCTCAATTGTGTTATGCAAATTATTGTCTCTGCATATGCTTGTCTACATTTTGCAGAGCTGGTTTCAGGCTTCCTGCCTAGCCCGGCTCACAGCACTCACTACATCCCACCATTCTCACAGTCACTCATCCTCAAACCATTCCTTTCTTCACAAATTAATAAAACCCAGGTTCAGCCCTGAGTCGAGGCCTTTGGTCCTGTTAGCCATCACCGTAGCTGGACTGAGGACCCCATGGCTCTCATAACTACAAATGCCTTAGTGTCTTTATTCTTGCTATGAGTTGTATTGGAAGTGGTGGATTGGAATTAACTACTAGTATTCCAATAACTTTTCCACGACATTACAAATATAAACTTCCTGGGTCTCAACAAGGACTGAGAAGGGCTATCTATACTCTCCACTTCCAGAACTTTTAATAATCTCAAACTGAAACTCTATACCCCTAGACAATAACTCCTAAGTCCCTCTTCTCTGCCCCTAGCAACCGCTGTTCTACTTTCTGTCTCTGTGAACCTGATGCTGCAGGTACCACAGATAAGTGGAGTGGATGGTGTCTGCCCTTGGGTCTGGTCATTTCCCTTGGCATGATATTCAATGAACTGGGACAAATGTGTTCATCTGAGTAGGCCCATTCCAAGAAAAGCATTTAAAACTTTCCATCCCTCTGTAAACTCCACTCCCACCCCAAGCCCTTTGACCTTTCTCACCCACTACATCAGTCCATTCCATATAAATAGAATTGCACATCCTGTGCTCGCTTATGTCTGCCTTTTTATCCCGCTAACATGTTTGGTGGCTCTTCTCTCTTTACCAGGAGGGCTGTTCCACTGTCCAGATCTCTACCCTCGTTGTGGCACTCAGTGGTGTCCAGTGTGGGGCTACTCTGAGTCAAGCTGCTGTGACCGGCCGCGCATGCATCTTGCATGATATCTGTTTTCTTCTGTCTTAGTAGCTGCTCAGGTGTGGGGCTGCAAGGTGCTAAGCCCTAAGAATTCTTTCTAAATACAGTTTGAGTGTGTGGTTTAAGTGTATGGCTCAAGATAATTTCAAATTCTTTGTCTATGCCATGTCTGGAGAATCATTTTGAGCTAGGTACTTCCCACCCAAAAGGGAAGCTGTTCCCATGTGCTCATTGCTAGTTGTTGTTTTCAGGGGTAGTAGATGTGGGAGCAGGCGGACTGCACAGTGTTGATGGTTAGGGCAGAAAGGGGAAGAGGGCAAGCTCTTGGCACTACCAAGAGACTCCAGAAGAGGGCAGCAGAAACCAGCACTGAGCTCCAGGGCCAGAGGCCAGTGATCTTAAGAGTTGTTTGTCCATAGCTAGGAGAGCCTTAAATTTTCTTTTATTCTTTTTTTTTTTCTTTTTTTTTTCTTCTCCTTTTTCTTTTTCCTTTTCCTTTTTCTTTTCATCATGTAGCCCAGGCTGGCCTCAAACCCCAGAGTTGAGGGTATTCCTGTCTCAGCCTCTCCAGTGCTGGGAGCACTTGCACCTGTGCCGGCCTTGAAAGTCACCTGATCCAGCACTAGGAAGAGGCAGCGGGAGAGAGGAGGCCTGGGGAAGAGTCCCCTGTGCTGTCCCTTGCATCACCTGGCTCTCAAGTCCTTCACCCCCAGGCCAGTGGATGCTGCTCCCTGCTCTCCACCCCTGCTTATGGAAATTTTTCATTTGCTTCTCCCTGACTCCCCCAAATTCTTGAGGGTTTTGTTTTGTTTATACCTGGAATCAAACTAGGACCTTGCATTTGCCAGGCAGGCTCTGCTGCTGAGCTATCTTCCCAGCCCTTGGGTTCTTAAATGACTAAAGAGAAATCTTTGTACTCAGAAGATTTAGGGAGACCCAGGACCACTCAGTGCCAGGCTCTTCCAGCTCCTTGGCCTCAGCTCCTCCTGGACCCCAGCTCCTTCTAGGCTCAGGCTTACAGCTAGCATAAACCTGTCTCTCCTCCAGGAGCCACCAGGGGAAAAGGGACCCGAGATCCTTGCTCATCCTTTTGTTCAATAACATCTGTTTTATGTTTACACAGTGCCTGGGACTCAGAAGAGAAGTGGGTGGTGGTGTGATGATGATGATGGTGGTGGTGGTGGTGGTGGCAGTGAGGGTGTGTGGTGTTCTTTTACTGGACAAGCATGTGCTCATTTCTAGGCACTATTCTAAGAACTGTACACTTAATACTTATGTAGGTGATGATTTCCCTGCCCTGAAAGAACCCAAATGCTAGTTGGGGAAAGAGATGATTATTCAGTTATCCAGTGAATAAAGACTTATTGAATACCTACTATGTGTAGGCCATGAATGAAGCCAAAATTTCTGCCTTGGGCTGGGGTAAAGCCCTCGAGCATGTGCAGAGCCCTGAGTTTGATTCCACTACCCACACACACACATGCACACACACATGCACAAAGCTTACATCCTCACAGGATGGTGGAGAATGGCTAACAGAACTCAAGCAATAAAATAATTGGAGCCAGACATAATGGTGCACACCTGTGATCCCAGCACCAGGAGGCTGAGGTAGGAGGGTCTCTGTCAGTTTGACACCAGCCTGGGTTACATAGTGAACTCAGGGCCAGCCTGAACTACAGAATTTTTGGAAAAGGAGTCACAAAAGCTCTCACTGAAAGTAACAACCAGGTGGAGCCCTAAGGGAGCTGAGAGAGGGAGCCATGCAGCTCTGCAGACAGGCAGGACAGCAAGCACAGTGCCCTGAGGCCAGAATATGCACCAGGTTCAGAAAATAGCAGTGGTGACTATAGGCAGAGTAGCATGCATGTGACAAGAGTAGAATGACAAAGATGTGATGACAAATTTGTGATAGGTATCAAACTTTACAGGCCCTCCTAGGTCACAGGAGGGCTCCTGGGTTTTGCTGTGTGTGAGATGGGGGCCACTAGAAAAGTTTGACCAGAGGAGAATCGTTATCCAGCTCGGGTTTTAGAGAATGATTGTGAGCGGTGTGGTGGTGCACGCCTGTAATCCCAGCACCTTGGAGGCTGGGGCAGTGTTAGGGTTTGTGTGTATTTGCCTCCCCCCACAAAAGCCTCGTACAATCACCAAGGTGCAGTTCTACATTTTGCAATTAAATCATGATCCAAGGCTGGGATTATGGGTCTGAGTACTGCTGGGATTATGGTTTCGAGTGCTGCTGGGATTATGGGTATGAGTGCTACACCAGCTGGGGCGGATAGCCTGAATGCAACATCAGAGAGACACAGAGACTTGCTTTCTGTTGCCATTGTTGCTCTTGCTGTTTTCCACTGTCATGAACTGCTGCTCCTCTGCCATGTGCCAGTCTGCCTTGGAGCCAGCTGAGTATGGACAGAAACCTCCAGTAATCGTGAGATAAATAAACCTTTTCTTCCTTCATTTTGGGTGTTGGGTATTTGTCCCAGCAATGAGAGAAAAGTAACTGAGACAGGCAAGAAGATCAAAAGCTCAAGCCCAGGCTGGGCAATTTAGTGAGACCCTATCTCAAAATAAAAGAGCCAGCCCTAAGAGAGCTGCATGGCTCCCTCTTTCAGCTCCCTTAGGGCTCCACCTGGTTGTTACTTTTAGTAACATATGTAGCCCAGTGCAGAGGCCTTGAGCTCAGTCCTGCTCCCTAAAGGCATTTGCAGAGGGTGTGCCCGCTCCTGGAGAGGGCTCTCAGCAGATCACATTTGCAGAGGGCGGCAGAAGTGGAGCAGGGGCTGGTCTCGCCGTCTCCTGCACACACAGCTCAGCCCTGCAGCTGAGAGTCAGCGCCCACCCAGCCCGACACTGTCTCCCCCACAGCCACAGAGACATGCCAGCCACCGCACCATCAGGAAGAAGGGCCTCTGCCCCCACACATCACAGAAGGGCTGTGAGCAGCGCAGCGGGGTGGTCCCACTAGGACAGCCCTGCGGCGACACAGCCTGCTCCACAGCCTCCCTCACTGCAGCCAGCACATCACAGATGCTGGACAATCGTGCCCATGCTAATGGCAAGGGTGACATCTTCGCTGAGGCTGTGTCCATCACACTCCCGTCCTCACCCTCCTGGGCCCCGGGTACCTGAACCAGGGTCACAGCTGCTCACCTCCCAGCCTGGCTTCCCCATTTCTGTCCCAAGCCCCAGCCCTTCCCCAGGTGGCTCCAGCCCTGCTTTACCCTTCCAGCTAGCCTGCTTGGCGCTAGGACTCCCGCCCTCCTCTCCTCCACTCTAGCTGCAATCACAGCTCTCAGCCCAGGCAACCCCCCCTCCTGTGAATAATTGGGGCTGATTTAGGGGCTATCAGCAGAGGGGGGGCTAATGGAGTTCATGGGGGGCCTCCCTGGTGATGAGGGGAAGGTTGAGCAGCAATTAGCTGGGCCGACAGCCTGGGATCACCTAATGTGCCTGCCCGCAGGAAGGGCGCCCGCAGGAAGGGCCGCGGAGAGCTTGTGGGGAGGGGGTGCTCTGTCCCTCTGGCTTCCTGGGATGGACTTGGACTTGGGGAAGGATCTGCCCCTCTCTCCACAGGAGATGGGGGACACGGTAAAACTGGGTGGGGTGTCCAGAAAAATCAGGGTAAAGAGCAGAGGCAGGAATATGGACAGAGTGGTGGGAGCGCTGTGGGGAGAGGAAGCTCCTGGTCAGGCAGAGCCCCCAACACACACACACACACACACACACACACACACACACACACACACACACACACACACACACACGCACTGCCCCAGCTGAACCCTATCCCTCACTGGGGACCTGCTCCTGATTAATACCAACATTAGCCCTGAACACTCACCCGTCCTGGCCTCCCTGTCATTAATTACCTCCTCTCCCAGCCCAGTGGAGGTGAAGCCAGCTCCTCTGGGGCAAAAGAGCCAGAGCTTCTGCCCCTGTCCAGAGGAGCTGCTCCTGCCTCCTCCTTCCTGCTCTTCGAGGAAAAGGATGACGAGGGGAAGACGGATGAGAAGAAAGGAAAAGAGGCAGATTTGCCCTCAGCTCTCCCTGTCCCACCTCCCTCTGCTCCCCCCTCTGAGGCTGCCACCTCCCGCCTCTGCAGTGGGAGCCATGACCCCTCCCTGGGGAGGCCAGCTGGGAGCTGGGGAGCCTCTGCCTGCGAACACCACGACGGTTTCACCCATGGAGGTGGGCAGCCAGGCCCCACGCTCCTCCCTGACTGTAGCCCTTCTCATTCCCTGCTGGGTACAGACCCAGCCGAAGGACAAAATCGCACAGACCTTCTTGTGGAGGCCGGCACACACGAGCACAAAACCCGACACCTGGTGGCTTAAGTCCCCACCACCCCACACTACAGCGTGAGAGCATTCTAGTCACAGGAACACCAGCGCCCCCTGGAGACGTGAGTAAGGTATTACCCTAAATCCAGGTGCTGTGGGCTCTGCCTGCCTCCGGGTAGGTAGGGACTGGTAAATGAGGTGGCACCTCTGGGCCTCAGGCATAAGGACACCCTTTTGTCCCCCTTGGGGGCCATCTTTATGGGCCCTGGCTCAGCTGTCATACATATACTCACACCCCCTTATACCATACAGCACAGTGTAGGGACCAAAACCAAGGCCATTCCACTCTGCCCCCAGTCCAGGGCACAGTGCCCCAGCCCCTGTCTCCCCAGAGCCTTTGCTCCCCCAAAATGTGCCTGTCCATGTCTTCCTGTGAGCAGGGCTGGGCAGCCCCTTTCACTCTAAGATATGGCGTAGGAGCTCCATGAGATTTTTCTGCACCCCTCCTAATACTCCTGTATGCCCCGTTATAAGACCAAGTGGGCCCGAAGACCTGACAATCAATATCCCTCAAAGATGAAGATGCTAATAACTTTATCCCCTCTTGTCCTCCAACTCTTGCCTACATTAGCCCTGACCACAGGCCCCAGGCAGCTGAGGCCTGTAGTGGGCAGCCCTGGAGCTGAGTAACCCCTTCCCACCCAGGTGGAAGCAGTGGGTAGACTACAGGGAGGACTCCCTGGCACTCAGGAGTGGGAGGGCTACAGGGATCCTAGGTCACTTCAACGTGAGGCCTGACCAGGGTCCTGGGGGATTTGTCACCCAGAAGCACCCTACAGAGTTCACTGCCTGATCCCTGGGTGTCTGCCCCGAGGTGATGAGCCAGGAGAGAAGTTCCCATGAGGGAGGCAAGACTGGCACTTAGGGGGGTCTCAGGAGGGGCAGCTCTGCCCTGCTCTCCCTGCAGTACCCCGAGCTCTTCACCTCCTACCCAAGAGGCTTGGTGGGCAGCACAGAGGCCCAGAGCCCACACCTCCTCCTCATCACGCACACATTCTCTGAAGGGGGAGCTTAGGATCGGGGGGGTGCCATTCCCCCCAGAACATATGACATATGCTGCTACAAATACCAGAACTGGGACTGATCTGGGGGAGCCAGGGCCTGTGGCAGGCTACAGAGGAAGAGGCAGGACAGGGAGGGGAGGAGGAACAGGTGTAAGGAGATCACCGAATGAAGCCCAGTTCCTTGGATGGAGCGTGAGGGGTGCTACCGCTGCCCCCACTTTGCAGAGGGAGATTCAGTGGCAGGAGCAGGTTCCCAGAGTCAGGGAACACAGCCTCAAAGGAAGGACCTCCAGTCCTACGAAGTCCAAAGGGAAGCAGCTGCCTCTCTGTGCTGCCTGCCCTTACGGACCCTGCAGCTTCATGGCTCTTCCCTGCTGGGCCCTCCTCCTCTGGCCTTCCTCTCCTTTGTCTTGTCTGTCTCTCCAAGCTCTGGCCCTCCTCTTCCTCATCAGCCCAGAGCCCTTCCTTCCTACTCATGCCATGTTGGCACTGGAGCTCACTGACGTTGGGGAGTGGTGGAGGGACAGAGAGAAAGGGACACAACCTGCGGAGCTGTGCAGCCGCCGCTTCTCCCACCCCACGCCTGGATTGCCGGGCAGAGCCGTCTCACAGCAGGCTGAAGGTCAGGATCCCTGGGTCCTGGCTCCTCCAGGGAATGGCTCCCTTTCTGTCCCCACTGGGTACCCTGTCCAAGGCCACTTCAGGGATCTGGCAAGTTCTGTCCAGCTGAGAGAGCCCAGACTTACACAGCTGGGGCCCTCCCAAGGGACCCAGGGTGGGGTGGGACACCCTCCCCCAGGCTGCCCAGCACCCTGCCTGCCTCTTGTTCCTGGAAGCAGAGCAGATGTGCTGCCCTCCAGTCGGGAAGCCATCCCTGAGAGACAGGGCAAGGGGGAGGCAGCGGCTGGCAGGAAAGGCTGAGGGTCTCAGGGCAGGGTTGGCCCTAGAAGCCTTAGAGATCCCGTCCAGCGCCGGGGCCCCTGGGGAGCCCCGTGGGCTTCTGCACCAGGATTCCTTCTCTCTGAGGAGGCCCTGGCTGCTGGAGGCTTGCTGAGCAGGGAGCTGGGCTCTTTCTGCAATGCTAAGTGCTCCAGAGGGTTGACAACCTTTCTGAGCCTCTGCTTCCAGCCCAAACAGCCTCCCTGAGAAAGAAGGGTAGGGGGTGGCCTGGAGCCATACAGCCCAGGTTGCTGCCCTCGTCCCAGCCCTCCAGGGGTCCTCAGGGCCCCATCGCAGGTCCCTTTGCACTCATCCATCTAGCTGGTGCTCAGACTCCGGGGTGCACATGGGGGGGGGCTAATGCACTTGGCACCGCCAGGAAGTAATTAACAGGGAGGGGGCAGGGGCGGTGGGGATGGGGGCAGTATTGATGACAACAGGATTCACAGCAGAGGAGTGAGAGCCATGTATGTGTTGTGTGTTGTGTGTGTGCACATTCATGCTGTATGGAGCAATGTGCATAAGGCCCTGGGACCGCACTGCCTGTGGGGACATACGGCCTTCAGCTCCTGCCCCCACATGGATGACAGCTCTCCACTTTGCGCTCCAGGCTTGTTCCTTTGGCAGAACCTCATTCCAGCACCCCTTGTGTTGTTGGCCCAGCTTCTGAACCTGTGGCCTTGCCCCAGTGCTCTTGACATTGGAAATAGACCCTGTGCCTGGCAGGCCTCTCGGCTACCTGACCTCCAAACTCTCTACTTCCCTGATAGCCCAAGTCCACACCCATGGGCCTCAGAACCCTCATGTCTCTTCCCACAGAGCCTTGAACTCTGGAGCTGTCCCCTCTGTGCCTCTGGAGACTCCAGAGCAGGGGTGGCAAGCCAGAGTGGCCCTGGGATGGAGGCCCCAGGAGCCCACAGGAGTCCAGAGGCTCCCCAGGCCCCCTCCCAACTGCTCTCCATGACTGCGCGGTGCCCTCTGCCCATGTGCCTGTCTGCTTGAGACTCTTCTTACACTCTCTGCCTTTGTGTCCCCTGCAAAGTCTCTCCCTGGGAACCATGTCTGCACATTCTGTCCCCACTGTTGCTCTGCATCACTCCCTGAGCTCACCTGTTGGATCTGATCTGTGACCGTCCCCTTCTCCCTCCCGCATAAGAACAGTGTAGTGCCAGCCTTGCCCACTTCAGGGCAGGAGAGGAGAGGCTGCGAGCTTAGCCCCTGGGGACTAGGACACCCTCACCATCAATCAGCCTGCAGCCCTGGGTCAGAACTCCATTAGCAGTAACCAGGCCGGACAAGATGCAGACACAGTGCTGGGCCAGGCCTGGGGGTGATAAGACCTAGATTGAATCACAGGGGCGGAGGCAGAGGGACTGGGCACCCAGGGACGTGAGACAGCCACAATCAGGCCCTGGAGCTGTGGGAGCGTGGGTTACTGCAGGAGCTGGCAGAAGATTGGGAGTGATGGGGCTGGAGTGGGAAGCGGCTCCCCGCTGGATCCTGGTGCAGCACACGCCGTTGGGGTAGAGCAGAGAGAGGCAGGGCTCAGGTCCCAGCATGATGCGGCTGGCGACCTTAGCGCAACAGAAGCTCCCTGGAGCCACAAGGTTCAGGTTAGTGATCAAGGTCACAGGGCAAGGGAGAGCCCATCAATTCCAGGGACCTCAGTGGACTTCGGCAATGGCTCCACCCTCAGGAAATAGCCACCATGCCAGTCCCTGGCCTGCAAATGCTAATCTCAAAGCAGGTAGAGCCAAGAATAGCGACAGAGGGGAAAACGCAGGGGTCTTGCCTCCTTCAAATTTTTCTTGAAACAAGGTGTCACTGTGTATAGCTCGTGCTGGCCTTGAACTCACCATGATCCTCCTGTCTCAGCCTCCTGAGTCCTGGGACACCACCATGCCTGCCTCCTTCACCAGTTCACATCCTCCTCCTTCCCTGCTCCTGCCATACATGTGTTCTCTTTCTCCCTCTCTGCCTTTCTCCCTCTGTATGCTTGCTGCACACAGGGCCATCACTTCCATCCCAGAAGTCTGCCTTCCATCCTGCCCCGCAGCTCCAGCCTCCCTGAACATGAAGTACAGAGATATAGCAGTGACAGGTTGCAGGGCTGGGAAACTTGGCCTCACCGCCAGGTGACTGAGACAAGTGCGGGTACAATGTATGTGTGTGGGGGACATGCTGACAGGTGCACGGAGCAGGGGGCAGCAGAAGGAAACTAGAGGGGGAGGACCCCAGAGAGCTGTCCCTTACCTGAGTCCCAATGTCCCCCTCCCAGGGTGACATCATCCTAAGAACTAGCAAGAGACGTGACAGAGAGATAATAAATATAATTGCTGCAATGGGACTTCGCCTGGAAGCAGGACCATCTTCTCTTCCCAGCCCACCTGGCCCCTCCTGCATGCTGAGGGTGAGTTAGATGCTCTGAGATCATCCCTGGTGGCTGACAGTGGCCCCTGGGCTGGCCCCTAGCCCAGCACGTCCAGGTAGACGGGAGGCGCCTGGGCCAGCACTTGCAGCCGGGCGTGCACGTCCTTGATGCTGTGGCGTTGCTGGGGCTCCCGCTGCCAGCAGCCCCGCATAATGGCGTAGACTTCTGGTGGGCAGGCACGCGGCCGCTCCAATTCCCGGCCCTGTGTGATGCATTCGATCGCCTGGGGCCACCGGAGAGACAGAGAAGAGGGCACAGTGGGTGGGCAGGAGAGCGAGGCTGCTGCGGGCTGCGGACAACCAACTGAACGCACAGCGAACCTCAAGATTCCTTTGTGTCCTGACACTGAAAAGTGGGACCCGTTACAGCTGGACTCTGAGGAGGTCAACTCCAGACCCATGGATGCCTTCCCAGGTGGGGTGAAGAAGAAGCAGGACTAAGGCACCTGCTAAGCCTGTCAGCTTGGTATTGGGGCTGAAAGGGGGACACGGAGAGTGTTCTCTGCCTCTCAGCTCTGGAGGGCTGAGAGCAAAACTGAACAAAGAACTGAGCAACCCCCTCCCCCCCAAAAAAAACCAATAGAACAAAATTGCAGTTAAAGATCTTAAAAAAGTAAAAAAAGTAAAGGCAACCTTCACTTCTTTCTCCCCACCATTGGTATCACTGTGCAGGGACTTAGCTCTTCTGAGAAGAGACTACAGCAAGTGAGATTGAAGTGAGACTCCAGGTGGGACTGCTAGAGCCACTAAGGGACCCGAAGTCAGAGATGGAGGCAGAGGAAAATGGGTAGGAAAGAACCTGGAGCCTCTTCTATCTCCCCTCCCCATTAAAGAACTTAGGTTATGGGCAGCACTAATTCCATTCCTTCTCTCAGTGCTTGAGAAAATTAAAATCTATAACCCTCTCCCCACCCCACCAGCCTCCAGGGAGCAGACTGCATTAGGAGGAGAAATGGAAACTGACAGCTGTGAGCCAAGGAGGGGGTGGGGGAGCTGCCCTGGGAGACAGAACACCTGGGGTCTGCTCTGGCTGTGGCCAGCAGGAGGGCAGGGGGAGGGAGCTCGGACAGTCCTTCTGAGAGTCTGACCTCTACCCTTTCTGCTGCAGTGCCTCCCCAGCCCTCTGTTCTGTGCCTTTCCCTTCCACCCTCACACTGCTGCCTAAGCCTGTGAAATGTGGCCAGGGTCAGCGGTCTGGGCTCCACTCCCAAGTGCTTTGTGGTCCCCAGGGGTCAGGTGGGCCTGAGTGAGGGAGAGTGCACAGGGAAGGGACTTGGAAGAGGAGGAAGAGGACAGTGCAGGGACACACAATGCTGGGAGAGCCCCTGAGAAAGGGCCCATGCTGACCTCAGCGTTGGAGAGCTGGTACCAGGGCTGCTGGCCATAGGTGAAGATCTCCCACAGCACCACACCGAAGCTCCACACATCGCTCTCAGCGGTGAACTTGCGGTAGAGGATGCTCTCGGGTGGCATCCAGCGGATGGGCAGCATGGTGCGGCCTCCCACCTGCCGGCAGGAAACCCCATATTAAGGACAGAAAGATGCTGCTCTCAGGTTCCAGCCCCAGGGAAACACAACGGTACCATCTCCGACTGAGATAGCAGAGGAGACAGACCAGGGCAGAGGAGGAAGCTGTAGGTGCATGAAAAACCAGAGGCTCAGATCCCCCACTGTCCAAGGAAGAGGGGTGCAGCCAGCCAGGGTGGAGTGTTTGTGGACTTGGGGCACAAGATGTCTACATTTGGGTGCTGGTGAAGGACTAGAAATGAGGGATCCTTACGCGGTAATAGTCGGTGCTGTAGATGTCCCTGCTCATGCCGAAATCCCCGATCTTGACCACCAGACCCTGGCCCACCAGACAGTTACGTGTGGCTAGGTCACGGTGCACGAAGTGTAGGCTAGCCAGGTATACCATGCCCGCCGCCACCTGGCTAGCCACAGCCAGCAGCTGCCCAAGGCCCAGGGGACCCGGGGCCACATCCTCCCCGCCAGCCAGCAGCTTGGCATCAGGCCCATGGGACCTATAGAAGTGAAAGTGAGACATACTGGGCTAGAGGACAGCACCCCAGGAGCCTTAGAAAGGGGATTCCCCCAGAGCTGGGTAATGAGGGTTGGGGGGCCTGGGGAGCAGGAATTGATGAAGGAAAGAACAGAGGGCAGCTGTCTGGAGGAGTAGAGGGGTACAGTCTGAACAGGTGGACCTCACCCAGCTTCCACCAGAGAGCCCGCCTTCCCACTCCGCTGTGTCCTCCCCAACAATCCGTAACCGCACACCATCGCCCACTGCCCACCACCCCCTGCGTCTCTTGCTATAGGCACCTTGCCAAGCCAAGCCCAGCTCAGTTTCTTTTCCCCAAGCCTGTCCTTGCCTCAGTGAAAGGAGCACCCCCTCCACTGTGAGCCTGGCTCGGGGAGTCCTCCCTGGTTTCCTGTCCTCTCCCCACATTGTTGGAATTACAGGCCTGGATCACCATGGCCAGCTAGTGTCGCTTCAGAATCTTTGCCTGAGCAGCTTGCTTGGCCAGTGACCCCCTCCCAACTTTCTTCCCATTCATTTATTACAGGTATTTGTTAAGCATCTGCAAAGGGCCCTGCATGCAGGGGCAGTGGAAACTGTGACTCAGACAAACAGATCACAGAAGCGCCATATGGGTCACCTGACGGCCACCAGGGGAAGGAATGGAAGAAGCCAGGGAAGATTTCCTAAAGGAAGAACATTCAAACAAGGAAGAGAAGTGAGGACATTGTTGAAGGAGACCAGCGTAGGGGAGTGAGCCGCTAGGACAGAGCCCAGTGGGCCAGCACGGGGCACCAGAAAGGCGGGACATCTTCCTCTAGCACAGTCTCCATTCCCTAACTCCCCCTAGGGCTCTCGGCTGCACTTGGAGCTGCTCCACTCTCAGCCTCAGTCGTCTTGATGGCATCTCCCTCCTCGCACCCTCCCAGGCCAGCCCTGAGCTGGGACCACCGCTGGTAAGCAAGGAGATGCGCTCTTCGCTGACTGTTGTGGGACCTTAACTCCTCCAACCCACCCCCCCTGCCTGCTCACCCTCAGGGATGGCCTGCCTCACGGCCCTGAATTGCAACCCCACCCCAATCAGATACACTGACTCCAACTCCACGTCTGTCATCTCTCCTGGCTCAGTTCCACAGGCTGGTGGCTGCATGGATGACCTGCTGCTCCCTGGGGTATCTCTGGGGTCCAGCTTACCACTAGCAGCTGCCAAGCACAGCCCTGAGCTGTGGCTCCAAAGGTGGGAGAGTGAGGACAGAGAGGAGAGCTACTTGGCAAAGAAGGCTCTGGGAACGAGTGGCCGCCGACTCCCACCCTGGTCCTCTCCCAGATCAACCCTGCCCTGTTCTCAAGGGGACAACTTCATGGGACCAGGACTCAACAAGAGAGCCCATGACCCTCACAGCCAGGGCAGAAACCAGGACCTCCGCTCTGTCGCAGGCCACTCTCCCCACCCTAAGCCTCATCTGCCCACAGGCACACTTCATGAAATAATTAAAGTTATCAGCACAAATAAAAAAAAACTTATCAGAGCTTTTCTGTCCAAAGGCAAAGAAATGAATTTCATGTAACCTTTCTTAAGTGTGCAGGACCATATATTCTTGGAGACTGAAATATGTAGTTAAATATATATTTATATAGTTGTCCAAGATGCATATCTACAAGCACACAGAGCCATAGGAAGGGTGAGCTATGAAACACCTCCTGTGCGAGAAGCCAGCAAGTACCTGCTCCACTCATTGCTGAGGTCGTGTCTCCGGCACCTGCTCCAGCCCTGGCCCCTGCGCCACACACAGATGTGGCACCTTTGCAAAGTCCACTCAGCTGAAGCATCTGCTCAGCCCCCGCAAGGGCATCTTCCTGAACATGGCACTTGGTTCTTGGCATGGAATGCTCCCACATTCATGTACCTGCCTCCAGTACCACCTCACAGGGTCATGGCCCCAGCCACTATGCCTGCCTGACCCTTCTTTCTGCATGGTTTTCTTTTCAGACAGATCTCCCTATGTAGTCCAGGCTGGTCTTGAACCCACTATGTAGCCCAAGGTGGCCTGAAACTCTTGGCAACCCTCCCGCCCCAGCTTCTAGAGTGTCAGAACTGCAGGTGTACGTCACCACCACCAGGCCCGGCTCCCTTCCGGACCCTTCTCAAGCTTTCCCCTCAGTTCACAGACAAGCAAGGATATGCTTGTAGGAAAGGAGTGACAGGACTCAGAGCTGTGTCAGCGGCCAACACAGGGCTGGGTGCTCGTACCGGAGGAAGCGATTGAGGTCCCCATGCCGCATGTACTCAAAGACCATCAGCAGTGGGCGGCCTTCTGTGCAGACCCCGAAGAAGCGCACGATGTGCTGGTGCTGCAGCATGGTGAGCAGCTCTGCCTCGCGCTGGAAGTCCTGCCGCGCACTCTCGGACACTTCCTTCAAGGCCTGGGGACAGAGGTGGGGATGGGACGGAGGCGGTCCTTACTTCCCTACCTCCAGGCCAGCCCTCACCCCGTCTCCAGCCACACTGGACTCAGACAGCCCACCCGCAGCCAGAGTGCCACATCCTGATATGGCAGTATGCTGGGACGTGAGATCCAGACCAGGGTCTCACCTTGACAGCCACCAGCATCTTGTCCTGGTCAGGAAGCAGGTTGTGGCACTCAGCAAGAAAGACCTTCCCAAAGGCACCCTCTCCCAGCTCCCACTTGAGTACGATGTCCCGGCGTTTGATGTGATGGACACCTAGGGGGGCTTGCAGGATCAGGGGGGCGTTTTGGGCTGGTAGGAAGTGCAAAGGGGAGGACTGTCTAGCAGGGCTGGGGGCCGCACAAGACCCATGTCACAGTGTTGGTTACATTTGCCCTGATGGGACATGGTGTCGGGGCTGTGACCTTGGATGGTAGCCAGGAGTCAGGCTGATCTCAGCCAAAGGAAAGCATATTGTCATAGGGATGAGGACAAGTGAGAGGGAGGGACTGGTCAGACATGGGGCAGGCACAGGCTTCTATACACACTCATGCGCACACATACACACACATGCACACACATACACACTTGCCCTTGCCCTTGCCCTCGCCATGGCATGGCATGGCCCCTCACAGGCATTGCTGAAGTACTGTGGGTTCTCAATAATGTGGCCTTGCAGTCCGGAACCTTTGCCCTCAGCAGGAGAAAGAGAGCTGCTACCCAATGTCATGAAATGCAGGGACATGGCCAGCCCGTCCTCCGGAGCCAGCACAGCAGGGCCTGGGGAGGAGACACAGCCACGTGGAGGGGCCACAGCTCAGGTACCCACCTTGGACCTTGCCTATGCTTGCTTGTGGGGTGCTAGGCCATCCCATCCTTACCCCCTTCACACCCTTCCTCTTATACTAAGAAGCAAGAGCAGGCGGGGAAGGGGCTGCATCAGGGCCACTCTCTGTCTGGCTCCTGTCCAATCCCTGGCCTCATGGGCACCAAAGAGCCACCCCCTCCCCCAGCCCAGACCTCCCAGACCCACTTAGTGTTTGACTATAATCCAGCCACCAATTAGCAGCTGCTACCTCTGAAACTGCCCTGCACCAAGCCTGAGGCGTGCTCAGAGCCCATAGCAGCCCCTCATCAGAGCCTCAAACAGTCGCATCCTAAAACTCCATGCCCCCATGCAAAGACACAGTCAGGAAGAGCCAAGAAGAAACAGCCGGTGGGACTGACCGCCCTGCCCCGGTAAACTCACGGTTGATCCCAAACTTGTTTCTCTGTCCACATTTGTTGAGCACGAGGAGCACGGCAGAAAGGAAGAGGCAGGCAAAGACAGCCAGGCCCACAGCCACAGAGACCTGTGGGCAGGTCCAAGGCAGAGGCTCCCCTGCACCTTAGAGTTCCCCCTAGCAAACCACATCGCCCCCAGTAAAGGACCTCAGGCCTGCCTCCTGTGCACCCTTGACCTCCCTGCCCTGCCCAGAAATGACCTGCAGATCCCCCCTACTTTTCCCCATCAAAGCCCTATTCAAGATGTTACTTCTCACGCTCACCCCAAAAGGCGTTTCGTCCTTCTTCTCCACTGGATGTCCAGACGTGCTGTTAGTGTCTGTGGGGAAAAGAGCAGGAGGTGTAGGCCCTTGGTACCTGTTGTGTCTCCTGAGGGCTCCACCCCTGCCCAACTTGGACCTCTGAGATCAGATCGGTCCCCTCCACCCCTGCCTCCATTCCAGGGACCAGATACAACCTGCCCTGCAACCTAGGCTACTCACCCACTGGGGAGAAGGAGACTGTGGCAGGAGAAGAGAGAGAGACAGTCAGATGGAGGAGGAGAGCGCCCGGCCCCTGACTTGCTGGGACTCATCCCTTGGCCTCCTGGGGGATGGGATGGGTGGGGCATTGGGCCTCAAGGGAGAAGAGGATCCTGGTGCTTTTCCATTTGGGCTCTGGGTGCCCCGGCACAGGGCTCTCTCTTTAGCCAGCCCAAGGATAGAGGAGCTTGGGTAGTCAGAGCAGCTAGACACAGCTCCTTTCTGTGGGGGCTAAGCTTCAGCGCCCCAAAAGGAAAGAGACAGGTCCACAAGAGTAGGGCAGGTTTGGAGGCTCCGCCCGCACCAGGGATGGGGTCCTCAGGATTGAACTGGAAGGGGTTGTCCATGAAGGCTGCGAAGACGGAGTTAGTGGCCTGGCCCAAGGGGTTGACGGCCTGCAGTGTGTAGAGGCCATTGTTGACGTGTGTGGGCTGGTTGAGGCGCAGGCAGCCATGGCGCGCAGTCTCGTTGGGAGGAGACTCCAGGAATTGGGTGAAGATGAAGCCAGTCTCGTTGAGCACTGAGCCATTGAAGAGCCAGCGCAAGGAGGGTGCCGGTTGGCCATCCACAGTGAAGGGAATGCACCAGTGGTGTTGCTCCACCGCTTTCTCCAGGTGCACACTGGGAGGGACTGCGGGCAGGGGGGATGGCGTGAGGGCTCTGCAGTGGGAGGCGGG
>PVKN010005225.1:0-31352 GCA_004027915.1 Capromys pilorides | reverse complement strand
CAAGAACTTGTCTTTAGAATTTTTCTAAAAGGCCTGGAGCTATAGCTCAGTGCAAAGGCCCCAGGTGTAATCCAAAAACAAAACAAAAACAAAATCAAAGGATAATCTCCTTATACTAAGTCAGACATAACTAAACAGAGTCTATATATGCTTAAAAGTATCTTTGTTTATCTGAAATCCAAATGTAAAAGGGCATCCTGTATTTTATCTGGCAACTCAAACTGAAAAAGAAAAAAACTCTAAAATTAAAATTAAATTTTAAAAATGAAATATAAAATACATTTTAAAATTACATTAATGACAAAATTGATAAAATAATTAGAATGAAATAGACTAAATTTAAAGTTAAATTAAAATAAATAAAAAGTATTAAACGGACTCCTGCCACAGCGCTCACCTGCCTCACCCCCACCCTTGCTGCGGCGCCAGTGGGAAGTGGGGCCCATCACCCAGGACCTCCTGTCTGGGAGACAACAGACCACAGACGCAAGGCCATGTGTGCAAGGAGGTCCCTGGCCGCCCTTGCAGACCCTGCCTCCCCTCGCTGAACTGCATCCCAGGAGGCCCCAGTCACACTCCAGGGCTGGAGTGGTGACATCTGTGACAGCTCCTCTAGCTGTATCTGGCCGCTGCTGTCATTCTGTCACTCAAAGCACCAAGTGATGCCTTGTAGGTAGAAACAAAGGAGGGACACTGCCCCCCCCCAAATCTAAATGCAAAAAGCTACTAGCAGAGAACTTCTGCTCCCCCTGGCAAAAGCGAATCTGGCCTAGAAAAGTCAGTATGAAAGGGACTGTAATGCTAATGGTGCAGAACACAGGAAGACATAGAGGTCTGAACCTCAGGCCCAGGAACCCTGTTCCCTGGCAATTGATCCAAATGAAACAGTTCAAAATAATAGGACATTATTGGTAGTAGCTAGAAACTGTAAACAACTTCTAAAAGACGAGTGATTAAATACTTCTATTCCCACAGGAGTGTTGCACAGCCACGGGGCCTGCACCAGGGCTATGGGACCAGAGATGATTACAATGTGACCTCCATGGGAAAGGCTTTAGTATGCCGTGGTGCATGCTGGGATCACAGCTCCTTCAGAACTACCTTTTCTTCTCATTGAAATTTTTCCTTAGGTCATTGTAGACTTACATGCATTTATAATACAGGGCTGAGGGGAGAGGAAGAGCACTTGCCTAGCATGTGTAAGGCCCTGGGTTCTATCACTGTTGATACACACACAACACCCATACACACACACACACACACACACACAACTATAAAAATCTAACCTCAACCATGTCCTCATTGGTGACCAATTACAATAAGGACATGTATATGTGTGGTTCTGTATCATTTTTTTATGAGTGGAATAGATTTATTGGGGGGAAAGAAAGCTCCTATCCAAGAGAGGGACAGAAGGGGGGCCTGAGCAGGTTGTCCCTCAGTTCCATACCATTTTTATCATGTGTGGTGTGTGTGTGTGTGTGTGTGTGGTGTTAGGGGTCACACTCAGGGTTTTGTGTTACATCCTGAGCTACATCCTGAACACAGAACTGAGTTTTAAAGAACACTGATGCATATATCAAAACAGGTTAGGATAGTGACATTTGAAAGATATTTTTTGGGAAACATTTCTTTCTAATGTTGCTATATTATCAATTAAAAGAGGAAAACAAGTTGAGCCCTACGTGGAGAGAAGAGGGAAACTGGGTTGGAATGGCAAAGGTTGAGCTGTCACACCCGCCTGGCTGTGCCCCTTAGGCAGATCAGGGCACTTGCCCTGGACTGCGATTTTTTGTCAGTCAGTCAATGGGGATCATTTTCTGTGCTTTTCCTCACCAAGAGATTATTTTTGCCAAATTCAGACAAGTCATTTAGGCCCTGAGCACAGAGCAATTCACCAGCCTGGCGAGACCTCCTGGGCCCTTGGTATGTCCATGACTTTCCACCAGCTCACAGAAGGCTGCTGCTAAAGACAAAGGGAATGCCCTCCACAGGTGAGGAGAAGGGACAGGAGCTTTCCAGACATTCCCAGAATCAAGAAGCCAGTCTGTAAAATGGAACTGTCACCCTGAGCTGCAGATGTGTGTGGGGGTCGGGTGGGGCGCACCTAGAAAGGCGCAAATGAAACAGTACCTTCTGGTTGCCTGGGCTGCTAGGACAGTGGGGGACAGATTTCCCTGGGAGACATACTCCAAGGTCAGGGGCAGGGGCAGAAGGTCACTTCACACCACCACAGGCTCCTTACGTAGAAGCTATGGGCTTGTGTCAGAGGCCATTGGGCCAGGCATGGTGGTGCATGCCTGTGATCCCAGTATTCTGGAGGCTGAGGCAGGAGGATCTCTGAGTTCAAGGCCAGCCTGGGCTACATAGTAAGTTCAGTGGCTGAGAGAACCTGGTCCCCAGCGTGTCTGCTTCACCAGGCATGTTTCCAAGGCTGTTTCAATTAGTTTATGAGAGGGTTCCTTTGACTAATGAATTTTCCCCCCACCTGGTAAGGATGATTGAACTCAGGACCCTGCGCTTGCCAGGCAGGTGCTTATATTACTGAACTATCTCCCCGGCCCTGAAAGGACTCCTTTGACAGTGCCCCTAGGCTTCCCCCTTCCTGTCCTCCATCCCAGCTGAGCACCCTTGGTCCTGTGAACGCCCTGGCTTGTTTTCTTGGTACGAAATGGTGAAGGTTTTCTGACTGCTGTGCTTTGTTTAGTCTCCTTTCCAGCAAATCCTAGAAGGAGAGGGGCTAAGTTGGCTTCTCACGCCTTTGTGGGCCCTTCTGGGGTCGAACTGTGTCCTTCTGAAGGTCAGCTCAAAGCCCGGCTCCTGGGACCACGGCTGGCCTCTGCGGCGTGACGGCTGCGCCAGGAGGCTGCGGGCGTCGGCCAGCAGGGGGCGCGAGAGGCGGGCGGAGCCGCGGAGGCGGGACGCTCGCTGCAGTGAGCTGCTGGAGCCCAGGAAGCGCCTGTCACCGTTCTAGGTCACCCTTGACGTGCGCGACCTGGGTGGCCTTCTGGGCCGGGCAGCAAACCTGCAGCCACGGGGCAGGCAAATGGAAGCAGGAGAACTCCCCGCAGGTCTGCACCCCACCTTCGCAAGCCGGCGCCACCCTCCTTGTCCGGGGTTTAGGGGAGGCCTCTGGGGAGCCCTGGCCTTTGCACCTGTGTCAGGTCCGACTCACCCCTGAGCGGGAGGAGCGGCGCAAGCCTGCAGTCCCAGCGCTCGGAGGCTGGGGCTGGAGCCCGGATCACAACCCTGCGCCCAACCCCAGCAACAGTGACCTAAAGACCTCATCTCAAAATGAAACACGGAAAGGGGCTGGGGAAAGCTCCGGCTCTCAGCGCCCCAGGCCGCAAGGCTCTTGTCCACTGAATACTTCTATAATTGTAGAAGAAGAAAGAAGAGGAAGAGGAAGAGGAAGAAGGGGGAAGGGGAAGGGGAAGGGCAAGGAGATGACGTGATGATACAGGGGCCAGCGAGGTAGCTCAGTGGACTGCGCACCTACTAAGGCAGGCATAGAGACTGCAGTTCAATCCCTGGCACCACAGGCGCACTGAGCCAGCCACTGAGACCGGGTGTGGTGGCACACGCCTGTAATCCCAGTGCTGGGGAGACCCAAAATAGGAGAATCACTACAAGTCTGAGCTGTGTAGCAAGACCCTGTACCAAATACATTAAATAATTTTTTTTTTAAAAAAGATACAGCTGGGCATGGTGGTGCCCACCTGAAATCCCAGCACTTGGGAGGCTGAGGCAGGAGGATCGGTGTGAATTCGAGACCAGCCTGGGCTACAACAATGAGCTCAAGGCCAGCCTGAGCTGCATAGTGAGACCCTGTCTCAAAAAGACATAAATAAATAAATAAAATTTAAAAAGATACAGTTGCATTGATCATCTAATTTGCAGATCTCAGTCCTGTGACAACTCTGAGAAGGTTATTGGTTGTTCCCATTTCACAAATGGCAAAAGGAAAAGGACTTGGAAAAGGTTGGCTCACACACTAGTAAAGAGCTGGGATCCCCAGGGCTGAGTTCCCAAGGCTTTGGGGCAACCGGGTCTGGTGGCAGAAGAGGGCCTGGCCACACCACCCTGCCCTGCTCCTCCTTGTCCCACCCAGCACACCTGAGTGCCCGTGTGGCTCCTGAGTCCTCAGTGACGCTGCAGTTATGCTGAAAGGGCTGTGCTCCATCCAGGTACAGTGGCCCAGGTTCCTGCGCTCTGGGGACACCCTGTCGAGGAAGATGGCACGTGTGCGGGCTGCAGCCAAACCAAGATCCCAGCCAGCGACAGTCACATGTCCCCAACACCCCACCCAGCCAGGCTGAGTGTACCTCAGCGCTGGGCAGCCTTTTTCCTAAGGCTGGAGACTTTGCTTTTTATTTTTCTTGTTTTTGCTTTTGTTTTCTCACTCTGCAGTTCACGCTGGACTTGAACTCATAGCAATCCTCCTGCCTCAGCCTCTGAGTGCTGGGATTACAGGCATTGCCAACACTCCTAGTTTAAAGGCACTTCGTTTTTTATGAAAATACATGGTGGAAGCCGGGCTGTGGTGGTGCTCACCTGTACTCCCAGCGCTTGGGAGGCTGAGGCAGGAGGATCAGTGCTAGTTTGAGACCAGCCTGGGTTACAAAAAGTGAGCTCAAGGCCAGCCTGAACTGCATAGTGAGACCCTGTCTCAAAAAGACAAAAAAAAAAAAAAAAAGAAAGAAAATATGTGATTAGTGAAAAAATGTGCTAGAATGTTCAATTCAGTTGTGTTGATAATGGCGCCCTCCCAGGAAAAGACAAGTAAAATGTAGCTGTCCAAAACTAGGAGAGGAACTAAATAAGTCTGCAGTAGTATGAATACAGCCAGTAAACATGACTTTTAGCTAGGAGTGGTGATGCATTCTAGTAACTCCAGCACTCTGGAAAGATGAGGCAGATCACCAAATCCAGCCCAGCCCAGCCTGTCAACTTGGCAACTTAGTGAGATCCTAAATTTTTGTTTTGAAACAGGGTTTCATTATGTAGTTCAGGCTGGCCTTGAACTCACTATGTAGCCCCACTGAGTGCTGGAATTATAGGCACACATCACCATGGCCTGCCAACCTTGTTTTAAAATAAAAAATAAAAAGGTCTGGTTAAAATAAAAAATAGAAAGGTCTGGTTTTGTACTGAACCAGGTTCAGTCCCCAGTACTGCAAAAATAAAAACTTTTCGTTGGACTCCCTATCAGTCTAAAAAATTTAGTAGGGCTGCAGAGATGTATATAGCTTGCTTGGCAAGCTCAACTGAGTTTGATTCCTGGCAAGAAAAAAAAGAAAGAAAAAAGTTTTAGTAAGGTGGTATGTGTTCACAATAAAATATTCACAGAAAAGTTTCTGTCCCACATTTAGTGTTCACTAAATGTTAATAACCAGGGGCTGGGGAGATGGCTCGGCAGTCTAAGCCTCACAGGTGCAAGGACCCAGGTTCTATTTCCAGTACCGCATGCCATGCTGGCCCCTGCAGGCAGGCATGGTGGCACCCACCCGTAAGCTCGGAGCTAGGGAGGCTGAGACTGAAGGATCAGGATGAGTTGGAGCTGTGTAGTAAGACTCTGTAGACACCATACTAAAAAAAAAAAAAATAGATTCTGGGCTAGAGCCTAAGGTCTTTGTGCTAAGTGATAGCCCCAAATCTTTCATTTTTGAGGGTCTTGACAAGTCAGCCTTCCAAATCCAGGATTTTTTACAAAAATTTTATTGGTACATATTTGTCATACATGTGGATCACTTTTGTCACAGGGCACTTGTAACTGTACAGATCTTCATTCTTTTTCTCTATTCCCCTGCCCTCTTCAGCCCTTCCTCAGGGGCTGTTTACACAAGCTTTGATTCAATTTTTTCCTTCCTTTCCTGTTCCTTCCCTTCCCCTCCCTGCTCCCTAGTTTCCCTTCCCATTTGAACATGTTCTTCCTCCTTCCCCATATCTACCCTCCATGATGCTCCTTATTTACCCTTTGGGTTCTCACACAAGAGAAACAATGTGATATTTAAACTTACGTGTTTAGTTCACTTAAGATTATGGTCTCTAGGTGCATCCATTTTCCCACAAATGACTCAAGTTTATCCTTCTTCATGACAGTAGTGCTCCACTGCATAGGAACAGTGCAATTTTCTTTACATAATGGTTTTTATTAGCCAAATGGCCTGGCAGCTACTTCCCTCCTATAAGTTCTGACTCCTGGGTGCTCACCATGGCTTCCAGAGCTAGGGGCCTCTCTACCCTCCCCATCTCTCCCTAACCTTGGAACTAGTCTCCAAAACTCAGTCCCTACCAGAATTCCTGTAGGCAGCTAATTTTCACAGTTCAGGGACCAAACTGCATTGCTTCTCCATCTTGCTTCTCTTAGGTGACTTCAAGTCTCTCAGTTTTCCCTGCTAGGGCCAATATATGTGCAACAGGCCGAGTATGTTGTGTCCCCTCTGAGACACTTGTAAAAACCTGCATGTGGCTATGTGCACATGGGGGGAAATAAAGCCTTGCTGTGGAGCGCACGGCCCCTGTGGGGGCCCCTCCCGCTCTGGTTCCTGCCTGGGGCTCTCGGCAGCCTCGCTGCCAGCCTCCAGAACCAGGCCCAACAAACCTCTTTCCTTCATAAACCATGCAGTCTTGGGCATTGTTTCAGCAACAGGAACTGGACTAAGCCAATGCATTTCTGAACTCAGGAAGCTCAGGTCTGGCTCTCTCTTGCTCTGGCGACAGGCTAATGTCAGGCACCCACTCAATATCCATTTTTTTCTAATTAGTCTCATTTCTGGGAGTCTATTTCATTTTTTAAATCTTTTTTTGTGGTACTGGGGATTGAACTCAGGCCCTTGCCCTTGCCAGGCAAGCGCTTATTCTACTGAGCTATCTCCCTGGTCCCCCCTGGGAATCTATTTCAAGGAAAAAAAAATACAAGATGTAGAGGGGAAAGCCAAAAACATAAAGATGTTTATTGAAGCTCCATTTATAGCTGAAATAAATGTATAAATAAGAATGAACTTTCAACAAGAGAGCACCACAGTCATTTGAAAATAGAAGATCCTACACCAACAGTGAAAAAAGCACAGGGTAAAAGTTAGATACATACAACTTTGCCAGAGGTGGGGAGAATAAACTGACCATGAAAATCTGAGTTGTGTTTTCCCCTTTTCCTCCAACTGTCCCTCTATCCCTTTTTTCTTTTGGTCTTTTTGAGACAGGGTCTTGCTATGTACTTCAAGTTGGCCTCAAACTCACCTGAGTAGCCCTGGCTAACCCTGAAGTTTTGGGGATCCTCCTGCCTCAACCTCTCCAGTGCTAGGATTACTGGCTCAAACCACCACACCCCTTTATCACATTTTTTAATGTTGCCTGGGGGGCAGTGATGTCCTAAACCTCCCACCAGTCCTGGATAGGAAAGAACCCTCAAGCAACCTGCCCTAGGAGCAGGCGCCAAGGCTGGGCCTCCTGGGCACTGAGACACTACTGTGCCCCAGGCCAAGATCTGGAAAACCAGCCCAGCCTCATGCGGGCCCAGACTGCCACCTGCATGGGTGGGGATAGGGAGCTGGTGACTGTAAGCAGAACCACAAGAACAAAGGGTCATCTGTGCGCGGGGCTCTGCGGTTCCCAAGGTCCCGTCCACCTGGAAGACGGTGCGGCCCCAGCATCTGAGGTGAGGAGCCTGGACATGGGTCAGGAGACCACAGGCCCTGGCCAGCACCTTTCCTGCACACCAGCGTGCCCAGCACCATGGCCAGAGATGGGCAGGGTCTGCCTTCCCTAACTGGGAAGCTGCCTCCACCACCACTCACCGGGGTCAGCCCGGGCCCTGCGGGCTGCTGGTCAGGGTCCGCATGCACCTCCTCCCAGTGCTCGCTCCTCCTGGGACACAAGGCATGGCTCCTTCCGTGTTGCTACCATCCAGACTGTGGGGCTCCCTGGCCACTCCTCTCTACACCACAATTTGCTGGTGGGACCCCACCGCAAGAGCAGTGATGCCTGCTCATCTGGAGCTCCCCAGCTGCCGCAGAGACCCTTCGCATACTCTAGTGCCAAGACACCTATCGCTACACCTGAGGCCACGTTTGCTTTCCCAGCAGCCTTCACTCTCTGCAACTCACCTCTGCTGCAAGTGGCACCACATCCCCACGCCTGCATGGCACTGCATGCTGCCGGTCGCAGGAGGCCCTGCGCCCCGCCCGCAATGCCCCACGAGGTACTTGAGCCTTCTGGAGCGACAGTCACGTCAGGGCAAATGAGACGCAAGACAAAAGGACATTATTATGGTGCTTTTTCCGTTTTTCTTTTTGCACAAAAACAGTCCATTTATTCAAGTGTTCTCCAGCACAAGTACATTAGAAAGGAGCTTTATTATATTCTTCTGGGCACAAAAAAAATGTGATGAAGGCGGAACTGACAGACTTTCTACATCTGCTGTATGCATTGACCTCTTTAATTATTTCATAAACAGCTATGTCACGAGCATCACGTACACAGAGATACAACAGAACACCAGGCGGCCACGGCAGGGCCCCACAGAGCCCTGCGTGGCCAGGCATCCCAGAAACCAGACTGTGAAATGTACATTATTATTGTCAATAAATAGAGAAGCAACCCTAAAAAAAAAAAAAAAAAAAAAAAAAAAAAAAAAAAAAAAAAAAAAAAAAAAAAAAAAAAAAAAAAAAAAAAAAAAAAAAAAAAAAAAAAAAAAAAAAAAAAAAAAAAAAAAAAAAAAAAAAATACAGTGGTGAAAGGATGCTGGAACCAGGAAAAACGAACAAAAAAAGAAAGAAGAAAGGAAACAGGAACTTAAGAGAAAGGAAGAAGGCTGGGGCTGGGGAAAGGCTGGGAGGTCCTGCATTTAGCTGCGTGGAATGTGGAGTAAAAGTGCTCTGCCACCGGGGTCAAAGCGCAATCGTCTGTAACAGTAAAAGTTATTACCAAATCAGCTACAGAGTTTATTCTTCAGTATGAATACATGATTTCCCACAAATAGGTAAGCACCCGCTACTTCAATGCCTCAGCTAAAACACGTGAAATCGCTCACTTAGTTTTCAAGTACAAAGTTAAAATGCCTTTTTAATAATAATATATCAGAGTAAAATAATAGTCTCTTTTAAACTCCACTACAAGAAAACAAAACAAACAGTCATTGTCCAGACAGCAGACTTAATTTAACAATATATATTTTTAATAAAATGTTTTAGCACCTTGTTGAGTCACCTCCTCCCTCTGCATATTCTAAGGAATTTCAGCATTTTTGTTGTCTGTTGAATTCTCAGGCTGTGCAACCAAATCGACCTGTAAGTGAAATGGGACTACTGAGATGCTTTGGACCACTGCTCATGGCCTCAGGGACAGGCTGGAGGCTGCCACACTGGGCTTTGGGGAGCAAGTCCCAGGAGTTTTCCAGTTACCAGTTTTGGGGGTCCAGGGCCTCTCTGGAGGTTAGCAAGTCCCCACTAGCAAAGGGCCTTCTACTTCTCTCCTCCATGCGTTTACCTGCTTGGTTCTCCTGCTACCACAATTCACTGCCTGGGGTCAGAGGCAGGTTCCCAACCAAAGGGCTCACTTAAACTGGGTCTCTGAAACCCACAGGTATGAGGTCCACACTTCCAAAAACCCCAGCTTTACCAAAATGTAAAGATGCCAAAGCATACCTTGCAACCGTGGAGTTCATCCTTTGAGTCAACCTACACCCTTTCCAGTTGGGTCTTCCCAACCCCAGCACAAGGTCTGGCCAGGAGAGCCACTGTGCCTTCAAACTGTCTCTGTAATACCTTCTTATGCTAGCTGCTTCCTGCCAAGGAGACAAGTGGATGTCACTCTCTAGTCACAACACTGGGCACAGGCAGACTAGAGTGAGGTCTGATGACAAACTCAGCTCCCTAAACCCCCAGCACCAAAGAGTGGGCCTGCCCTGAACTCAGCTCTCACCAGCATGGTGGCTCTTCAGTCCCTGACTAAACCAAGCACTTTCCAGGGCACATGCCACAACTCCCAGGAAAGGACAGTTCTGCAGATGCGCAGGTCAAATGGCAACAGAAAGTCAACAGCTCCTCGATGTATTCACTTTTACAATCAAAAACAGGAGAACTAATGATTACTTTCCCCAGAAGAGCATCTTCCATACAGCTCAGTTTGATTCCTGTTTTGCTCCTGTTCCAGACCTCCCTCCGGGTGCTAGAAATTGAGGACGAATGGAGCAGGCAGGCCCACAGGTGGGCCAGCCTTCCTTCACACCCAGTCTGCCTGGCCACTCCACACCCTGGCCACTCAAAAAAAAAAAAAAACAGGCTTCTGCCTACCAACCACACCCAGGCCTTTGGGAAAGCTAAGAGTTCCTAGATGCTGTCTGGGGAAATCTGCTAATAGGATGTTCAATGGCGGGGAGGTTCTGGGGTCAAGAGAAAGACAGTAGATGCAAGACCCTTGACTAAGCAGGCCCTAGCTCTTGTGCCAGTCAGTCCCACGGGGAGGGGGTTAGCACCAGCCAGCCTGGCGCCCTGCTGGGATGTAGCAAGCACCTCCTCGGGCAGGAAGCCAAGGCTCTGAGACCCTGGCTCTAGCACCAGCTACCTCCCTCAGGCAAGGGCCGTGGGTCTTTGGCACCATGTCCCACTTGGCACCTGCAGGAGGAAGAGGTCACCCTTGGTCCCCAGGGCTGAATTCTGGGAGAAAACAGACCTACTCTTTAGAAAGGAAACCCAGGTCACCCTCCTGGCTTCTCCCTAGACTTTCTTGGTTTGTCCCATTCCACTGCCTGTATCCCTGTCTCATCAATAGCAAGCCAATAGTGAGCCTGCCTACTTCTCCCATGATTTTGCCTCAGCTGAAGCACAGCTCCCCTTTGAAAAGTACCCAGAACCTGTCCCCATAAGCCCCCGACAGGGGTGGAGGTGGATGACAGGCAATGCAGTCTGGCCAAGATGACAGTGTGAGTCCTCTACATCCTACCAAGTTTCACTGAGACCAGCTCCCTCCCTTGGGTTGGAAGAAAAGCTGGTGATTAACTCCTGTCCCTAAATGGGATCCATTCCGGGAGCCACCAGAGTGAGAGCAACCTGAGGCCTCTGTGTCCAGCACCGCTTCTCGAAGCAAGCCTGCCAGCCCGCTACTCTGGACTTATCACATCTTTGGCTACCAAAGCCTTCCGGAGTCCCCATACCAACCCCCAGGGGGAGCACCAGCCCCAGCTAAGATGGTGCTCGGGCCACTAGGAAAAGCCAGTTCCTTCACATAAGCAGGGGACAGAGGCTTGGAAGAGCCAGAGCTCTGGAAAAGGAAGGCCCACAGACTATCCTGTCACTGGGAGCCGGGAAGACCTGGACACTGGCCAGCGGGGGAGGGAGCACCTTGGACTGCCGGAAGCAGCCCTCCTCCCCATGGTCCTCCTGGAGTGGTGCTGGTGGACTCCAGGTCAGAACACAGCCCTGCTGGGGCAAGAGGGATGGGCCAGCACATTTAGCACAGGGATGCCAGTGGGGAGAGGTCCCCCATCTCTTACCAGCTCTAGTCCTAAGGGGTTAGTCAGCAGCTGCCACATCAGAAATGTGGCAGGCAGCAAATAGGTGTTCTCTTCAACTGCGCCTATGGAAGAAACTAGCAGAGTGGGGCCAGGACTTAGAGACCCCAGAGAGGAACAAGACAAGCCGCCAGCCACGTAGTCCTGAGTGATGAGCAAGGGCTCAAAGCCTGTTTCACTTTGTTACCAATTGCTGATCTGCTTCATTTAAAGGTGAGCATTAGTCCCATTTTTTTTTTTTTTTTTCTTTCCCAATGGAAGCCCCACAGCCCAGACAGACAGATGTCAATTTGATTTTGGTTGGGCGAATAGGTAGGGGGAGTCGAGGGCTGACTTTACCGGTGCCTGGAGTCGCAGGTCAGTATCACAGGTTGCTAACAGAAGAATCTTTGACATCACCAGGGGTAAAGGGGATTAGAACACGACCTGCTAGAGGAAGCACCTGCTCAATCACACCTCCTTTTCCTGCCTTCAGCACCTAGCAACTTCTGAGATCGACAGTCTGCCTGCAATCAGGGCAACAGAGGTAAAGAGCTTTGGGCTGACTCCACAAAGTCCTGAATCCTGGGGAGAAGAGCCTGGGGCTCCCTGGTGTGTGTGTGAGTGCACGCGATATGCATCCAAACAGAAGCAAGTTCCTGTGCGTGTGTGAGGACTGACTGGCGTGGGGCTTCTGTCTGTGGCAGGAACACAGGCTCAGCGCGGAGCCTGCTCCCTCCACCCCCACTGTGTAATAGTCTTTGACATGACCCTATCTATGTATTTATATAGCGCCTATCATCATAGGCACCATCTTTCCAGGGATGCGGACTTGGGACCATGTGCTTGATGGCACACCTCCCAGTTCTGCCGGTCCCAGGAGGTGCCGCCCACCCTCCCATTATAAAATATATATCTCTATATGCCACATATCTACACCCCATCCATCCAGGCAAGCTCCGCCTGTCAGGCTCTCACCCCAGAGCAAGCAACAGCGCCATCCCTCCCCACCACCAATGCTGGGCTGCTGGGCTGCCAGCCCCAGTGGGGAGCAGAACAAAGTGCGAGCACACGGGGTCCCAGGCGCTGCGGCCTCGAGGTAAGAGCACAGCTATCATCAGACCAAACACTAGAAAATAAACACACACCACTCCAACCACACACACAAGGAGAGAGGCTGCCCAAGCCTCTCTCCGGCCCTGACACACCTGATCACGAGGAGGGGAAGTAGAAGAGAAGAGTGACCAGCCAGAGGGCAGGCCTTGGGGACTCCCTGGCCACCCAGCTTGTCTCTGTGCCATCCAGTGGCCCACCTGGCCCGAGGGGTAGGAACCAGGGCACCAGAGCCACTACTACCTTAGAAGCACCCTGCTCCCCGCACCTTGGTTTGAAACCTAAAGGGAAGGGTGTTGGGCTTTTGTTTTCTTAAAGAAAATCTTAAAACAAACAATTATAACCAGAACCATAAGAATAACTATAATAAAAGGTGTCATCAGCCTCCCAGTATAAAACTGCAGCCTTTGGAGATGACCAAAAACATCACATTCCAGGGGGCCAGAGCCGCCTTGTGCACAGAGGGGAGGATCATGGGGCCTCATAAAAGAACACACAAAAGGCGACTTAGACAGGAAAGCACCAGTACGTTTTGTATGTTTTTTTATTTGCTCCAGGTGGGGTTTGTAACTCACTTTCCCACACCCTGGAATTTTTCTGATCCCACCACAAGGAGCCCTCTCTGACAGGAGAAATCAGGAATGAAGACTCCTCACCCTGCCCTCTTGCCAAGGGAGCCTCCTTTTTTGAAAGATTTCAAAGGTTACTGAGTGAGCCAGATGGACTCGGAGCTCAGCTTCTCAGGTCCTGACCACCTGGGCTGAGCCCCTTTTTGGCAGGGAGAAGCAAGGGAATGCAATTCGATTCCCCTCCTTTAGCTTGTTAAAAACCAAGGGGGAAACCCCACTGGACAGTAAGCCGTCTTCAAGCTGAGTTCTTTTCCCCATCCTTGCTTAAAACCCTTTGCACATAAGGCCAGACGGAAGCTGATGTTTTTACTCATCTCGCTGTTTTAAAGCACCATTATGAAGTCAGGTTGTACAGTAGTTAACAGTACCTTTTATATATATATCTCATATCTATCATATATATATAAACTGTAAACAAGAGGTAACAGCGGCTTCTAGAAACTGGTTTTCTTCAAGGTTTCCTGTGTGGTAGGCACCTGAAATACTGTAGAAAAGTATCTTGTGTGGTGATCTCGTCTCCCTGCTGCTAGTTGGGTTCTGCTTGCATGACCAGGAATGGTGCTGGTAGGACAGCTCAGAGGTGGGGAGGACGTTCGACCCCCGAGTGTCTAATTTTCTGCCCCTGCTTGTGCTCCTATCTGATCAGGCTAGAGACAACAATAACAAAAAGATATATAGTAAAAAGAAAAATACCCAATATATAGATTTCTATAGAATTTCCTTATCTCTCTGGCCTTTCCTCTGCTAGGTATCATTACTTTTTTTGTTACTGATTTCTGCTGCAATAACGCTCTTGTTTCAGTCACAGCAAGAAACAAAAACCCAAACAAACAGAAAACCCCTCTGAAAGAGAAGAAAACAAAAGGTTTGACCCAAAAAAGGGAGAAGGGAGGGGGCTTGGTTTCGCTTTTTAAATAGGACTGAAGATTAACATTGAAAAATCAGGAGATGATGTCCAACCCTTTTCACAAGGCAAAGCCCTCTGGTATTTCCACCTCTGTGGTTTTTGTTTTAAATTCCTTTTTCTCTTCTGGGTGCTGATACTTCTCTCCATCCTCATGTTCTTGGTGTTTTATTGTGTTTTGTGTTTTTTTGTTTGTTTGTTTAACTTTGTGTCACTACCTCAGTTTGCCCCCATGTCCCTTACACACAAGCAAAATATTCCTTCAGTGGAGCGAAGAGGTGGCGGATGACTGGCACGCTCCAGGACCGGCCCAGCAGTCTCTGCCTCGCCAAGCGGCTCATGTTGGAGACATCGGTATAGTGGACAGGGAAGCCAAACACCCTGGGGGACAAGAGCGGAAAGGGCAGGGTGAGTGCAGGCTGCTCTGAGGCCATCTGCCCGCATGGCAAGCGCAGGCGGCCAGGACCCAGCTGAGCACAGTTCACACCACACTCCCGAGGCCGGCCTGCTCCATCCTGACTTCCCCATCAACACTAGCCTCAATCTCCGCTGGGTCCACGCTGCCAGTGTGCTGGCCTGTGTGGGCCTCAAAATAGTTAACATAGTCCCTGCCTCAAGACTCACGCCTAGCAGACACAGAAAGTGATCATTAAAAGCTCTCCAGTTTCCCGGCAAGCAAGGTCTAGATCCACAATGGACAGCTCATAGCTGAATGCAAAATATGTACACTCCTCTCCAAGTCACCCCAGAACAGAAGAGCTCCAAAACGAAGAACTCTCATCTGGCTTCATAAGCGCAAGGATTTCCTGTTTGCTCTGGTTGTTTGTATAAATGGTCTTTTCGTCTTGCTAAATCCTAGTTATGTATGATCAGGAGTTGAACCAACCCGAGTCCAGCTTGAGCAAAATGCGGGTGCAGAGGCTGTGCGGTCCAACCTGCGCTCACTGCTGCAATGCCTCGTAAACTACTACAGGACAGTCCTGGCGGCCCGGGCACCAGATTCCTAGAGCCTCTTGATTTAGGAACAGCTACAAAATGCACAAGGACCTGGCCAACCAAGGGTCTATCTCCAGGACTCTGCCACACTGGTGGGGAACACTTGGATTCGTGGGCAGGATGGGAACCCCACCCTTGAGAGCAAAGCAGTTAGGACACATTGCACACAGTGTGACGCAGGTACCTTTCCATTTCAGTGCACCATAAGATGTCCTCTTTCTCATTCATGAAGACAGGAAAATGCTGGTCTTTGCCCTGCTTTATGGAGTTTGACCTAGTAGTAATGGTCCTCACTTTGCTGAACTAGAAAATGAAGAGGAGAGAGATGAGCACACACCCAACTGGTGCTGGGCTGGGGCAAACTGGGTTCACAGGCTGAGCCTCCCCATCCCTCTTGTCCTGATTCTCTTCCCACTCTGAGGTCACCTGGCCATCCTGGTCCAATTCAGCTAGTCAGGCTTGAAAGGTGGTGGCAGCTCTCACCACTACACTTCCTAAGTGTTCCAAAGGCTCCATCCTCTGAGAGTGGGTTCAAAGGAGCCCCATACTCCAAGCTACACTGAGTCAACTCCTGAATCCTGGCACCCACTGGTCCAGAGCCTAAAGCCCTGTGTGCTCACAGCAGATTTCTCCAGAGAGAAATGCATGTCCTAGGAGGCACCCCCTGCTGATGACTCTTGCTGTGCCTTGGTCAAAAATATATTAAATATATATTGTTTTAAAGACCACAGCAGGACATAGAACAATGGTGAAGCCTTCTTAGTGGCGACCTAACAGGGGAAGGAAGGCCAAAAGGCAATGGCTCTGGACCATGATGCCCTGGCTAACTGACTGACTCTGTACCAGGCCCTAAATTGTGTTTTCTGTGCTGGCTAGCACACAGGCCCTGAGGTGCAGCAGGACATTGCCCTGACACCCTCCACCTTCTCCTGCTCTCTGTCCTCCTCCTGCTCCCCGCAGAGGTCCTGGGTGTGGGGCTGACCTTGGCTATTCTGCCATGTTCCAGACACTCCTGCAGCTCCAGCTTATCGTTCACAGTGGATGCCAATGGCCTACAAGGTAGAAGACAGAATATGACAGCAGAAACCAGGGGAGCAGCAAGACGATCCCCCAAGGGTGCTCACTTCCAGCATCCACTTGACTCCCAAGGGCATGCATACAGGCTAGACCCCTCTGCAAACTTCCCTAAAACATCACACACTGCAGCCATCCATGGACACATGGGTCAGATCCCGTCCTTACAGACAAATTCAAAAGTGAGCTCAAGCTACCAAAAGGCAGATGGGGCCTGTCTGGGGGGCTTTTGTTGAATTCTGGGACAAGGCTCCTTAGGTAGTTTGGGCTGGCCTAGAACTCACAACCTTCCTGCCTTAGTCCTCTAAGTATTGGGACCGCATACCCAGCAAGAGCACAGTTTTTTTAAATTGGTTATTTTTAAATATGTTGTTTTATCTCACAACAAACCAAGCTTCTAGAGTGAGAGAATATTCTCTATCTTGAGGGCTTTTTGTTTTGTTTTTTGAGGCTGGCTTTGAACTTACTATGCAGCTCCTGCTGGTCTGGGACTCCTGGGGATCTTTCTACCTTAACAAGCACTGGGAGGACTGGGCGTGGTGGTGCACGCCTGTAATCCCAGCACTTGGGAGGCTGAGGCAGGAGGATTGATGTGAGTTTGAGACCAGCCTGGGCTACAAAAGTGAGTTCAAGGCCAGCCTGAACTGCATAGCGAGACCCTGTCTCAAAAAGACAAAAAAAAAAGCACTGGGATTAGAGGCATGCACCAACACATGCTATACCTTGATGTGTGGCAATGATTCATGAATGTGTACACTGGGATGTACACTTTGTACACAAACAGTTAAAGACTGACATTCTGCAAAGTCAACCCAAGGGCTCAAATTCTGTGATGCCCCTCAGGAAGCAGGCCAGATAGCAGAAGCTCACTGACCATTGTGACACTGAGGAGCATTGAATGCAGACTTCCACGGCCCAGCAGACCTCAGCATAGGGATCTGGGCCTGTGGTCACGGTAGACACTTCCTTGACTGCAGTCTACTTGCATGCACCACCTACTTGGCCCCACGTGGTTCCTCTGCTATTTCTAGAGGTTCAGAATCCTCATGTTTCAGGGATGGAAGAAGTGGGTGGCAATAATTCTACTAACCATGATCTGTCAGAGGACACTGAATCAGTAGCTCCATAGAAACATTGGACCAACAAGCATATCTCCTTGCAAAAGACAGATTCAACAAGCTCTTGCAAAAGACAGAAAGGGTATGGCATGGAACAGGCCTTCCAAGCCCAAGTGAATAGCAATGAGTAGATGACTGAAGTCAAATTACACGATGCTTTCTATTTATAGGTATACCAAGGAGGTTAAAAATCCATGATGGAAAATATAATCCTCCATAATGGGTCACCAGATCAGGTGGTTTTCTTTCTGCTTTCTAACTGTAACTCCAGGAAAATTTCTTTCTCCAAAGGACTTTCTATCAGGCAATTATTACACCCAAAAAAATAAAAAAATTTTCTTTAGTCCTTCACATTAAGATCTTTACCTATACAATTTAAGTGAAGAAAGTCCTTTCCTTTCAACAAAGGACAAAAATTCGACACAGTGTGAAAGAGAACAAGCAGAACCCTCCAACCTAGATGCTTTGGCTTCAGCTTCCTCTCCTGGGTGCCGCACCTCTCCCACAGCTGCCAACCCGCAGACTCTCCCCTCAGGAGCACCTAAGGACCACCTGGCTCCTGGCTTTGGACACAGTGAGGCAGCGTAGGCGGCTTGAATTCCAAAGCATAGGCTTTTCTTGTGCATAAATAAAAACGCATTTTGCTTTTTTTGTTGTTCTGGGGATTGAACCCTGGGCCTTATGCATACTAGAGCAGCACTCCAGCACTGAGCTAGATTCCAGCCTTGTTATTTTGAGACAAGCTGTCTTACAAGGTGCCTACGCTGGCTTTAAGCTTTCGACCTTCTCCCAGAAGGATCCCACTTAGCTGGGATTACAACTGTGCACCAGTGTGGCCAGATTAAAGTGCAGTTCTGGAAATCAGACCGCTAGTTTCTGGCTTCTTGAGGCAAATGTTTTTCAATGTCCTGACTCCCCTTCTTTCTCAAGGAATAAAAAGCACAGAAAAACAGCAGGCATTGAACAAAGGAGGCCAGCCCAGGATGGTCCCTTAAGTGTCCCCCCCTCTCTGGGCCATTCTATCTATAAGTTCCACCCATGACACCAACCCCCAGCCCTGGAGCGCTCACCAACCTGTTCATACCAGGAAGGTTACCCCAGAAGTAGCGAGCCCTGTGAGCAGCTGACACTTCTTTGGCATCAATCATCACAGGATTGGACTATAAAACAGGAGACAGTTTAAAGATGAGCAGAGGAGAACATGTAACTATTGCTCAGTGATTTTGCTGGTTGAGAACCTAAAGCCTACAAAGGCTCACACTTCTCTCTCAAGTAGTCACACGCTGGGATAGTCTGAAGCCTATCTTCCTATCTGGGAAAAGCTGGAATTAACGCTAGCCACAGATACAAACGCCAAACCTTGCCATGTACACGTGCTCTCACAGAACATTCCAGACCAGCACTGTCCAGATGATCTTTCTGTGTTGATGGGAATTTTTGTCTGTGGGCACTGTTCCCTGCTGCAGCCACTAGTCTACTAGCTATGGGTGGTCAAACTGCATTTGAAATGAGGCCAGTAGGACAGGGTGGATTTTTCATGTAAACAGCCACAAAAGGCCAATGGCTACCATACTGGACATGCAGACTCTTCAGACAGAACAGGCTTCAGTGAGCCCGGGTGTGTACACCGTGTCCAGACTCTAAGCCAAACAGATGCCCACTCACATTTAATATCACACAACAGGCCCAAGGTGTTACTGAGCCCAAGACTCAGTGGTCCACCCAAGAATGCCTCTGGCAGCAGAAATCCTCTGTGCCTGGCTCACACTTGGCTAAGAAGTGAACTAGGATTCATGTCACAGGATATAAATTGGGACAAGGATGTTTTCTTCTAGGGGCCAGCTAGAAAGCCTCCATCACACCACCAGGGAATAAAGACAGGCCAGTCTGGTCAGAGAAAACTGAACATGGCACCTTAAAGGTGCCGCCTAGAGTAATATCACACACAATCGCCATCCCGAGGCACTTCAACCTATATAAAGACACTGGGTAGCACCTTACACACTCAGAGAAGAATGCTTTTTTTTTCTGGTGGCCTCTAACACTGGCTCTTCCCACTCTAACTTGGGAAACACTGAATATCCTACACAGGCCCCTTGCAAGGCAGAAGCCCCCAGTGCCCAGCTCTACAATGCAGATGAGACAGGAAGAAAGCAGCAGTTCAAGGTACAAGCCATTAGTGAGCTGGCTGGCCAAACCAAGGCTTCTGCCTATACCTCGAGAAATCGCGAGATGTCCCTCTTGTCACTAACGCCCATGGCCACCACATTCTCAAAGAGCCAGAAGAAGGGGCGGTCATCTCCCTCCTTGGGCCGCGCATCATGCAGGAGGCGGTAGAACTCAAAGAAGAGCCGGCCAGTGCCCTCTGAGAGGTCGGAAGAGAAAGTCATCAGCTGGAGCTGTCTGCATCAGACAGTGGTATGGGGGTGGGGCAAGGGAAGACAGGGTCATGGGAGCAGCTGTTCCAGGGCAGAAACACCCAAGGAGGAAACCCAAGTGCAGAAGCACCGTCACAGGGGCGGAGGGTGAGGACAAGACCTACCGTAGAGTCCCTTGCGAGCAGGGTTGACGATGGAGAGGTCATTGCAGGGACTGCCCCCAATCACCAGATCGAATGGGCCCCACTCCTGGATCTGGGAGGATAAAGGTACTATGAAGGGCCTGTTGTCCAGGGACAAAGGCACAGAGGACAAAACTGAGCTGTGAACATGGTAAAGTCACGGAGGCTCTCTGGACTCAGCTCCTGAACAGTAAGGAAGCACAAACTGGACCATGCCTGAGGCCAGCAGGGAACCCGGGACGAGCCAAGCAGGACCAGCAGCCACTCGGTGGGAAGGTGCTCCAGGTGGCCCTCACACTGAGCGCCACGGGTGGGGTGTCTTGGCTGTGAGTGTCCTCAGGACTCAAGGTAGACCCAGTAATCTTGAAGGGCAGAGGACCCACAGCATGACCCCGCCAAAGCTCCCCATACAGCAGCAGGTGAAGCCATTTGCCAAAAGCACTGGGAGTGCAGGAACCTCTCTAATCCAAAGCACTCTGCCACGAAAGGGCCCTGAGAGCAGCCCAGAGAGCAGATGGAAACCCAAATCCAAGTTCCCAAAGCTCCCTTTTTTGGCACTACTGGGGGGTCAACACTGCCTTATAACTGCTACACAAGTGCTCTACTGCTAAGGTATCCCCTGAGCCCCCAGTCCCCTCCAGTACACCAGGGATCGAATCTACCACTGAACTATATCCCCAGCTACTTTTTTTTTTTAATGGCCGGCTCAGCCTGCCATGGGGGTGGGGCTAGTGCAGCATGTGGTGCCAGGGAACGAACCTCAGTCCCTGTGGTTGCCTAAGCTTGCCTAAGCAGGCGCTTTAGACCGCTGAGCCATCTTGCCGGCCCTCCCCAGGTATTTTTGAAACAGCATCTTGCTAAATTTCCCAGGCTGACTGAACTAGTGATTCCACAACCTCAGTCTCCCAAGTAGCTGGGATCATAGGTGTGCACCACCATCCCTGGTCCAAACTCCTATTGTTCCACCATCTCTAGTCCAAATTCCTATTGTTCACGTGCCCACTACCCTTGCAAGTCAAAGAAGAAAAATGGAAGATAAGGAGAGAGAGAAGCTGGGGGGGAGGGTGATGAGTAAAACAGCAAGTGAATAGAATGGGAAGGAGGGTGGGGCGGCCTTAAGGAGCCAAGTGTGCAGGGTGCAGGGGAAGAGAGGGCGGGGTGCATCCCGCAGCACTGACGTACATGCTTCTGCGTGACGCTGCGGACGTCCCCGACGTACATGATCTTCCCCTGGTGCCGCACCATGCCCACTGTAATGGAGTCCTCACACACCTCTGAGGCAATGTAGCGGTCCACCTGGATGCCCAGGTCCTTCAGCACCAGGAGCCCTGTGCCAGCCAGCAGAGAGCACTGTCACCTGGGGCCACTGCCCTGGTACCTGGTCTTAGCAGGTAGGCCCTCTGGCCAGCTAGACCTACGGGGTCAGCTGCAGTCCAAATCCTACTGTGCCCTGGAAGGGGTCTGAAATTCTTTCTTGCTAAACTGGAATATCAGTCACCAGAGCTTTGTGGTTCTGGATCAGACCTCGTTTGGCCTACTTGAAAGGTAGTAAAAGCAAAAGACTGACCAGAGAGTAGGTGCTTTGGGAAGAACAGCCAATACATCTTGGGTATAGTTTCTTTCTTTTCTCTTTTTATATTGTGGCCAGCTCAGCCTGCCCTGAGGGTGGGGATGGAACAGCATGTGGTGCCGGGGATCGAACCTCGGACCCTGCGATTGCCTAAACTTTCCTAAGCAGGTGCTTTAGACCGCTGAACCATCTTGCTAGCCCCCTGGCTGTACAGTTTCTACACCTTCTTGGTCCCTCCATGCCCTCTATCACCCCCTGCTAGAACCTTCAACGATCAATTGAGCGCCACCTGCTTCTAAAAAGGTTTCATCCATTTACCACCCTAGCCAGCAGCTCTCCGGAATCATCTCCCGCTCCTCTAGAGAGGTCTTTAGTACTTAGTATCTCAATCTCAGTAGTTCAGCTCCTCTCAGACTACAAGTGTCCCCAAGACAAGTAGGAGGCCTCCTGCATTAAGCCTCCTCCAGAGCTGACCTCTTAACATGATCCCTCTATTAGTGATTAGTGCTGTTGCCTGAGGCAAGGAGATAGGAAGAACAGACCTGGAAGACTTCAGGAGAAATGAGGGACAATGGTACCATTTCTACAGCTCCTCACAGGAGCCAAGGAACTTTTCTCCCCAAGGTACTTTTGACATCATCATAAGTGACATGATTTCAAAAAGCTACAGAAGTCCAGCACAGGAAGCCAAAGCTATACGTGAACTTTCTAGATTTATAGGACATCAGCAGAGGGCTGAGAACAGAAGACAAATATCTAGCTGGGGTGCCAGCCACATCTTGCCCTTTGGCCAAGGTCCCTGGACACAGACTACCAATACCTTTCTGTGGTCATATGAAGACACAAGTTCTACATACAGCAATTCTGTTCGTAAGACCAGAGAGGCTCTCATCCTGGGGAGATGGCAGAGGAGACTATATATATATACATAAGTATAACCTTTCAGGAAGGCTTTCCAGCAGCATCAAGAGCCATACAGAGCCTACACAGTGACCCAGTATTTCCTAAGAGCTTTTCCTACGGAGATAATGGTTTAAGTACACAAAGATATACTTATACCTCTGAACTCAGGGCCTCACGTATTAAGTATATAAAGATATATTTCAAAGAACACTTGTCACAGTGCTGCTTACAATAATGAAAAAACAGGAAATGGCTTAGTTAAATGGGTTAAATTATGACATTCTTACAGATGAATGTAGCTCTACTGGTTGACATGGGAAGTACTCATACTACGTGATAAGGCAAATTACAAAACAGTATGCATTTACTATCTTGTTTAACTTATCTACAGACATACCATTATATAAACATATACAAGCACACAGAAAAAACCTTAAAAGGACACTCACCAAAATGTTAATTATAGAACCCATACACTTAAGTCTTTAGATTATCTGGTTTATAATCAAAACATAACACAACTGTTTGTGTTTTCATCACCAAACCTGTCTTTTGAAGATTGTGAAGCTTGTTAACCCCATCTACTGCTGTCCTGTGTTATAGAAGAGACTGGCTCATTGGTGGTGTTTTCTTTCTCCCACCGCACCGAAATTTCATGTCTGTAGACCGCATAGCTTTTCAAGTAACATGAAAGCTTCTTTAGCACTAGAGAGTCAATTTAGGGTCTTGCGTATTCCAAGCAAGCACTCTACCACTAAACTGTATCCCTACCACAACCTCTCCCTTTTTAAAAATGTATTTGGTACAAGGTCTCACTATGCAGCTTGTACTCACAGTGAGTCTCCTGTTTTCAGCCTCCCTAGCACTACAATTACAGGCATACACCATCAGGCTGTCTTGATGATCAGCTCAGTGTGCCAGGGGGTGAGGTCAGTGCAGCACGTGGTGCCAAGGATCAAATTCCAGTCCCTACACTTGTCTAAGCAGGTGCTTAGTCTGCTGAGCTATCTCACAGCCCTTCCCTTTGTGGGTTTTTTGTCACTATGCAGTTCAGGCTGGCCTTGAGCTTACTTTTGTAGCTCAGGATAGTCTCGAATTCACACCGATCCTCCAGCCTCAGCCTCCCAAGTGCTAGGATTACAGGCAGGTACCACCACGCCCTTTGGTTTTTATGAGACAGTGTCTCCATTATGCAGTTGACGCTGGGCCTGAATTCACTAAGTATTCCAGACTAGCCCACCTGTCTAGACTCCCCTGTGCTTGGACTAATAAAGTATTCACCATCCTAGTGGTGCCCAGCCCTAATTTTTTATTTTTACTCTGACAGAGTTTCATTAAGTTGCTCAGGCTGATTTGAACTGGTGATCCTCCTATCTCAGCTTTCTGAGATGCTGGGATTATAGATGTAACATTCACAGCTGGCTATGAAACTTTTCTCTTTAGGATACGCTTTATTGTGATGTGAACAATCATTTTGTTTGGCCAGTCACATGTGTGCGCATACACACACAAAGCCCCCTTGTTCAGGTACAAAAAGACCAGCACTCCTGGGACCCATGCTACTTACCAGTAGCGATTCCATCAAAGAGAGACAGCACCCTGATGGGCTTCCTTTTTTCAGCTGGGACAGGTGGATAAACCTTCGGAGGATCCTAAACAGGAAGCACAACTGGTCAGGTAATGTGCGTAAGTGGCTTCCACATGCCACCCTGGGCTAGCCCTCCCAGCCCACAGAGAGGGGCTTTCAGCCTCCCAGACTGCAGCCCCCACAGGGCTCAGGCAGACCTGCTCTTTGCCCAGGCCCCACAGCCCCTGAAATGTGCTCACTTGGGCTGAGTCTCAGCAAAGAGTGTGGGAGACCATGCCCTAAGGCCCAGCACTCACAAATTCCTGGTCATGGTTATTGGCAAAGAACATCTGGAGCCGAGAAGGCCAATCTTCCCGCCGTCGCAGCAGTCCATAGGTGCCCTTGTGCCCGCACATGTAGCAGTTCCAGGGGTCTTCCTTGATAGCTGCCTGAGCAGCCCCTGGCCCCACCAAGAGATCCACACACTCCACACAAAAGCACCTGAAAAGAGGCTCAGTGAGCGGGGATATCCTAGCCTGGTCTGCGAGGCCAAGAAAAAACACACGCTGGAGTGGCAGTCCTCAGCCCAGGTAAGCACTGGAGCAGCGGGGTGCCAAGAATCCAGGTCTCAGGCCAGAGTCCTCACCTGCAGCAGTTGTTGTTTCCGCACATGAGCACCTCACGTCCCCCACAGCAGATGGTGCAGTAGGACTGGTAGCCATCGTCGTCATACTGATACGCACACTCCAGAAAGCAGTTCTAGGCAGGGGACAGAGCGTCAGCACAGCCAAGGGAGAAGCGGGCTCTGAACCAGCCCGGGGGCACCTTGACACAGCCCTGAAGATAGGCCCTGTCATCTAGGCTCAGGCCCAAGCCCCAGATCTGAGAAAGGAGCTGCCCATCAGGGGTCCTTAAGGCAATGGTGACTCCCTTAGCAGTCAGCCTGTCCTGACGTCACCTCTTCAATACCCACCCTCCCAACAAGGCTGTGTGTGCTGCTGTGAGCCCTGCCCCTGCTACCACCCACAGCTGGGACCAACAACGGGCTTGAGGGACTCTTTCAGGACACAAACAATAAGCCAAAAGCTTAGAGCCTAAGGGTCTACTTAGCAGGGATTCTGCTTCCAAAGTATCAGGCAGGCCCACATCACACTTCCCCAGGTATCCTTCTCAGCGGGGGTGGGGGGTGGGGGGTGTCAGCTCTGTAGGAGGTATCCCTACCTTGCAGTTCTGACACATTCCTCCAATGAAGAGCGGGTGCTCTAGAGTGACATTGAGGCTCCCACATGAGATGCAAATATCTGCAAAGAAGCAAGACTGCAGTGAATTTCACGAAACCCCAGAGAAATTCCAGAAAGGAGTTACCAGAGCAGCAGCCAAAGGGGCAGGCTGCAAGTCTGGCAGGGTACACCACAGTCCCAACCTCAAGAGCCTATTTTTCTCCCAGAGTATCACCACCACCATCTAGGCACAGGACAACATGGTGAGAGAAACCCACTTGTGAGAACAGGGCCCAGCCGGGTGCTCTGCTGCTATTCCTGGGACAGGCCTCAGCCCTCAAGACCAACCACTGACACTGACAGGAAAGCAAACTAGCACTAGGAAGACAGATGGCGCATGGAGCACACTGACAGAGCGGGGAATGCAGAAAGGCCCCAGCACTTAGTGCTTAGGGCTCTAGGCCTATAGTATTCTTTCTTTCTTTTTGGTGGTACCAGAAATTGAACTCCAGACCTTGTGTTTGCCAGGCAGATGCTTATTCTATTGAGCTATCCATCTCCCCAGCCCAAAGCCTATAGTAGTCTAGCTTCCTAAAACCCTGTGCTAATGCTACACCATGCCCATGCTAGAAGGATCTAGATTCTCCTGCCTGTGCTAGGAGTACCAACAGGTCAGGTGACCAACTCACCCTCAATGTTCCGGCACTTCTGCCGCACCTCATACACCAGCCGCTCTGTGGGGAGGGAAGCGTGCATCAGGAGGCTGTCCAGGCCATGCCTGATCCAAAGGAAGTCTTAAGTTGCTCTCCAGAGCAAGCTACTTACCTCTTGTGCGTTCATCAATAATCTCCTTAACCTTGGGCTTCTCTGTTGTGCTCTTTCGTGGCTTTTTGGCTGGAGGAGGTGGTGCATACGCAGCTGCCTCAGGCTCAACCCACATGTCTGTGTAAACTTCCTTGTAGGGATTCTTCTCCTCTGCACCAGGAAATCAAGTGACCAGGTCAGTTGCAGACCAACACAGAACCCCAGCTCCCTTTCTGCTCTACCTACAGTGGGCTGTGCCTAGTCCCCAGCCAATTCTACCTGTCCATGGCTGGGTCCCAGGAAGCTAACAGAGGACAGATTAAGTTGGAGTTCCAGAACAGCACAACCTTGAGCCTAGGGCAAGTCTCAGGAGGCCGTGCCCATTCCCACCAGAGCCCTCTGTGGAACCTGGGCAGCCCTCCACAAGCACAGCAGGTAAGGATTCCAGGTGGTTTGGATGGAACCTACATTTACCTTCTGGTGGCTCCAGGCCCTTGGGGCCAGAGGGCTGGAACCCTCCGAGGGCCCATTCAATCATCTGCTTGTTCTGCACCTCCACAGCCTTAGCAGTGTCACTTTCATCACTGTCATGGCAGGCTGGGAACAGTTTCCCTGCACGGCTGCTGGCCACCTGGGGGCAACACGTGGGAGAAGGGATTAGGGGAAGCTGGAGGCAGGTGGAGCGGCAATAGGCCTGACTGAGAGCAGCCAAAGTGGAGAGTGGCAGGGGGTGAGAGATGTCTGAGGAGCCAGGGTGCAGACAGGGGGAGGAGAAGAGTCTCTCCCAGAGGGCCTCCAGTCTCCAGGTGGCCCCATGGCATGGCCCTCTGAGTTCCCAGGCTCATACTGACCTGCAACACTTCGTAGATCGCCTTGCGGTACATGGGCTGCTTGTTGTAGGTAGCCTGGTGGAATGCGCTGCAGAAGGAGCTCAGAGGCATCAGCTTCTCAACACATACCTGGGGGAGGGCCAGTCATTCTGCTTGCTGCTCCTCCCACTCTCAACAACCCCCTCCCAGAGTCCCAACTGTCAGGGGTCAGGAACACTAGGAGTTAATCTGGGCCCTCTGAGGAAGGGAAGCACTGACAATAAAGGCAAGGGAGGATTCCAGACCAAAAGTAAAAGGTCAGGCATGAGGAAGGAAGGAATTCCTGCAAAAGGAGGGCCCTTGGCAGCCAACAGGCTGGTAGAGGGCCTTCATCTGAGCTGGGGCTATAAGCTAATAATCTAGAGGCTTCCCGCACTCAGCACAAGGATGGGCACGAGCACAGCCCACACCTCCTGAGCAAAGCCCAATTCCAGGTTGCCCCTGGGAACCCCTCCACACCTGCAGGCAAACCTACAACTTACCACAGAGAACTTGCCGTCTCCAAACCACATGACCCAGCGGGTGCCTTCAGCTGCTCGGCTCCGGCCCGTCATCCACCAAGACACAATGCGGCCTGGCCACCAGGAGAAGCCCCGCAGTTTCCCCCACACCAGCTCCCCAATGCCAAAGCCCCGGCCGTCCTGGAGCCCCAAGGAGCAGAAATCATTACATGATTGTCATGAGGCCCTGCCACCCTGGTCCCCCCTTGGCAACCCCAGCCCAGAGCTTCTGGGGGCACAACAGCCAGGAAAGAGCTCCACGCAAATGGAAGGAAACAGTAAAGTCAGGGAGATGAAAAGGCCCAGGGTCAGGTGGAGAGTGCGAGCGGCCAGTGGGAGGAGAGCAGGACAGGACGAGCTGGCAGTGGAGGCCCTGGGAAAGAGCCGGACAAGGCTGATGAAGAAGCAAGCTGAGCTCACCTCATATTCCGGCTCGTCATCAGCTGCTTTGGTGGCATTCTTGTCCCCAGCGTCAGCCCCAACAGGCTCAGGGGTGGTGGCCACAGTGGGGGATGCAGGGTCAGTGGGCTGCTGCACAGCAGGAGGGCTGGCCTCCTCCACCTTCTGTGAGTCCCCAGATCCCTGGTTTTCTTCCACAGCATTCATTACGGCAATTACCTTGGCTTTCTTCTCAGCCTGGGGAAACAAGGAACAATCACCTTGACCCTTCTGACATTAGCAAGACTGAGGGGTTGTTATCCACCCTTGTGTGGTCTGCAGAGTGACATGGAGGGGAGGTAAAGGGCCAGAGGGAACAGCTCTTCCCTCTTCAATCCAACAGGCCTGCCAGAGAAGGGAAAGCAGCTGAGGCTGACAGGTGAAAGAAGCACACAGCTCCATTTCAGGCACCTTTTTTTCCCTATTAGGGAACTCTCTCTCTTTGGCCTAATCTTCCACACCCTGCTAGAAACATTAGCGGCCCACCCTCCCATCTGGAAAGGAGAAATCCATTCAAGTATTAACCACGGTACCAATGTTTAGGCATAGATAGTGGTCCCCATTTCTCATTGTTTCCTGACCAAGAAGGGGAGGGATCACCTTTTTCTCCATCATTTTCTTCACCTAGAAATCCTCTTTCTAGTTTCCAGACCACAATCCTAGTGCTGTGACATCTACTGATTTAATATGCACATCTCCTGCGTCTGCTCCAACCTCACAGAAAGAGTTCCCTAAGATCCTGCCTGCTCCCAGCATTCCAAAGTGCTCAGGGGCTCCAGCCCATGTGCTGCGTGCTATTGCCCTGTGCATGTACCTTTCAGATATGTATATCTGTTCACTCAATTATCTGCTGAGAGCACACAAAACAGGCACACTCTCTGCCATCCCACAGCAGATGAATAATCCAAGCCCCAGCCATTCTCACACTAACAGTCTGCATCCTTGCACAGTATCACATGTCTTCCAGGCCATGACCTCTAGAAAGGAGAATGAAATCCTTGATACTTATTTCTGAAACTCATTCAACTTAAACCCATTCTTAAATCCAGGACACAGGGCCCTTAAACTTAAAGGTTCTATTCCTATCCCCACAACAGATTCAAAAGAAAAACATCCTTTTTTGGTGCTGGGAATGAAACCCAGGACCTCCAGTCTAAGCATGTGCTCTATCACCAAGACACATCCCCAGTCCCCCAACCCTATTCAACACAACTAGTAACAAACAGCTTTCTGTAAGAATTTTGAGCTACAGGAGCTGGTGAGATGGCTCAGCGGTCTAAAGTGCCTGCTTAGGCAAGCTTAGGCAACCACAGGGACCAGGATTCATACCTGGCACCACATACTGTGCCAGCTCCACCCTCAGGGCAGGCTGAGTCAGCCATAATAAATTTAAAAAAAAAAAAAAAGAATTTTGAGCTACAAATGCAAATTCTCAACGTTTTAAAAAAGAAAAAGATTCAGAAAGCACAAAAGATCTAACTACAAGTCAGAACATCTATAGTCTTTCAGCCAAGCAACCCAGCAGTTGACAGGACAAGTTCATTCTCTTCAAAGCTGCTCCAACCTAAAAGGGTATTTGAACTTCAGATTCCTGGTCACCTTTCCGGATCTGTTTCCGGATCTGTTTTAGAATCTAACACACGCATGCATTAAGAATTCTCCCAAACCCTGTCAGTGATCCCAGTTGCTGTACTGACTGACAGATTCAGTTTATTTCACTCAATTTTCAAGACTTGCCTGCCTGGCAACAAACCAGATTTGTTTCCTGTGGCAGTTATGCCAGCACTTTCTCGACTTGACAAATTCTACAATGGGATAAAGCATCCTTCAACCCAGCCCACAAACACCTGGGAAAATGAGCTGGTGGCCGTGCAAGAATGCAGAGTAAAACTGTGCAGTCCCCAGCCACACCCTCACCTGGTCAGGACTTTGCCCTCTCCTTCCTTCCATCAATAAGCTATCACTCCTCCCAAGAGGTGCTCCAGGCTCTACCTCTGGGGGAGAGGGTTCCCTTCTCCTGCAGGCCAGCTTCTCCCCTGGGATCATTAGGTGCACCAGCTCCATTCATGGCTATGTCCTTCCTAGCTGTCTGCTCCCTTGTGCCATTCCTGCTTCCAACTCCAGGCAGGAAGAAGTGACCTAAGATGAGGCTGCTGCCTTGGATGCCCAAAGAGACTGCGTGCAGGCCGGGCACCGGGTAGGACGGCAGAGCCTCCTTCCCAGCCCCCAGGTCTAGAGAGGAGCTGTGCCTGCCACCACCCTCATTACTCCCCCACAGCCCCTTTGTCTCTCTTCACCCCTTCACAGCAGTTCCTGAAAATTCTTCCTCCACAACTTCCCCCAGCCTGTCAGATGCCTCCGCTGATAGCTGCTCCGCATCCCCAACCCACTTGGTGCAGGAGAACGTGTACCCGGCATGGTCTGGGCTGGCAGAGGATGGGGGCCTCCATCAAGAGGCAGTGAACAGTAGGGGGCCAGAGGAAAGGGGAAGAGGGGCAGGGGCAGCCGGTGGGGGATGGGCCCGCGATAGAAGAGTCGGCCCTGGCCCTGGCCGTCGGAAGCCTTTCTCCTTCACCAGCCTACCCTTCTCCCCAGGCAAACAATGAGCCAAGGAAGGGTAAAACTCGGGACTCTCGAAGTGGGGTGATTGCTCCTCTCCCCTCGAGGGGCTGGAGACGAGGCAGGGTTCACAGGGTTCATTACACCTTCCTCCACTACCTCCAGTTCAAGGAAGATACTTGGCCAGGAGTTTGTACAAAAGCCACTGCTAACTCCACAGACGACAGCCTCCGCGGCCAGTTCCACCTCCTCAGGCAGCGGCCGGCCTCCCCCTCCCTCTGCAACTTCCATCCCAAAGGTCAGAGGTCAGAGCGCCACCGCCCCCGAGCCCACGCGGCCTTAGGCTAACCCAGTGTCACAGGGCATCGGGCTGCCCCCACGGCCCTGTCGGGGTCACACTGCTTCCTCCCACCCCTACCACTTCTTTCTGGCTGCCTGCCCAGTGGCTCCGAGAACTCGCAAGAGAAAGCTCTCAGAAGGGGTGGGCAGGCAGGTAGGGTCCTGAGGACAGCACGGTCCCCCAGCCGGGTACACGGGTCAACGGAGAACTAACTGCCAGGAGCTCAGCCCAGACCGCTTTCAACCCAACTCCTGGTTGCTAGCTGCCCTCAGCAGGCCGCCAACTGCCCAGTCTGCAGTTACCACTGCCGGGGTTAGTCTTCCTGTCCCCTAAGCGCGCCGGGTGCCACTGGAGCCCAGTGAGGAGTGGGGCCTCCGGGCTCCTTAGCAGCAGTGGGTGGGACGGCACTAAATCTGCATTTTCAGAACTCAGGCGGGCCGGGGCAGCTGCAGCTGCTGCGGGCCAGGGAGGCATACTTGACTCTTTTCAAACACTGAGGGTTGTCGGGATCCTCCCACCGGCCCGGCCGCCTCCCCGCCCCCAGTCTCCCCAGGGCTCCGTCCAGGAACCTACCCATAAGGCCAGGTGCAGCCCCTCTGCGGTCCGGCTCAGGTGTGAGCCCTGGCCCTGAAGCTCTGTAAGTAGCTGCCCGGCTGGGGGAGGGGAAGGGGGCGAAGGGGCTGGGGGCGGAGGGGGC